>VZTX01029171.1:118228-155469 GCA_013400915.1 Pardalotus punctatus | reverse complement strand
TGGGCTGAGTAAAACCACCACAAGTGGGATGTTTGATGCTGTATCAGACAGTCTGTGCTGTTGAAACGTGTCACTGCCTGATTTATATTAATTTAAGCTTAGCTATTTTGTGCAATGGCAGATTTCTAAACTTTTGGTTTGGTAATTACAAAAGTCTCTTGCTCTTTCTCTGTCATCACATATAAAAGGGCTTGGAACTTTCTGGTCTCTGATTCAAGCTTTCCTGCTGCAAAGGCTGAAGTCTCTTGTTCTGTTGTTGCACAAAGCCATTGAATACTTTTTGTGGAAGTTGTGCCCAAGCCAAGCTTTATAGGCTGGACAATGTATAGACTACAAATTGAGGTAGTGCCGATAGGAGTGAGTGAGATCACGATAAGCGCAGAGTGGTGTAATCCTGTGGTGCTGAGCAGGGTGTTGTGTTTATCTTCCTGAATAATGTGTTAACAATAGTGCTATTCCTTTTTCATTTTAAATATTTATTTAATAAAATGGTTGCCATTGATTTCCTAAATTCAATTAACTCTTTCTAGGTTGGCGTACAGATTTTCACTAAAAGGCCTTTGGAAGAACAGGACAAAAACAACATTAATTCAGATGATATCATCAGTTGCCTTAACAAATATCCTAAAGCACGTGTCAAATATCTAGAACATCTAGTACTGGAAAGAAAAATAGAGGTGAGTTCTGTGAGAATGCTGAAAGTAGGCGTAGGATTCAGAATGCAGATTATGATCAACAAGCCTGAAAAAAGGCAATGTCTGGAAGAAACAGGCATAATGCAAACTCTTTCAAATATACTCGGAGTAGGGTAGAAGTGTTTTTAATATTAAAGTGAAAGATAAGGAGTGGATAACTTCATTATTTTGATGATTTTTTTTTTTTTAACAGTTGTGATGGCAAGACAGTTGCTTACATCCCCTCAGACTTTAGGGGTTTTTTTTGACTTCTGGTTATTGCATACTTTTCTATTTCACTGATGAGGCTTAAACCTTCTTCTGGTAAGATCACAGAAAAATTATCAACAACAGGCTGAGCAATTGCTGATCCTATTGCACTGTGGCAGCAATATATTAAAATTACTAATTCAGCATTTTACAAGTAAGAATGTTTTATTCTGTCTTTCTGGAGAGATTTGAACATTTGACAGTCAAATTCAACCATACACTCCTCACTAGAATTCCAAACCACTCTTGATGCTGAATGTCTGTAAGATGCATTCACAAGTCCTAAGTGACAGTGTATACCTTTGGGGGTTTTAGCTCAATACAAAAGCAGCCAAATGTTGTATTTGGATATGAGACATTTTAAGCACAGCAGAAGTTCCTTTAACCTGGAAATAAAGCAAGGAAATGAACAGTGAAAGAACTCTGCAGACCTGATGGTCACTGTGCTAATTCACGTTCTTCAAATACACATCAGATCAGTGGTTTCCCCTTGTTGGTATTGCAGGTATGTTTACACCATGACTGATGAATGTACTAGTGTCTGATGTTATGGATATTTCCAAACAAACTTTCTGAGTTAAACACAGTGTCTTGTGGAATATTTGTAATGAAAATAATTTACAGTTAAATCTGCTGCTAGTAAAGGCTGCATCATAAATCAATTTGGTCTTTAAAAATTACTAGATTATTGTGACTGGTTTAGTGAGAATGTGTAAAACGGTCAAATCACCAGCTTGTTTTGATGGATAGTGGATAGCAGATAACAAAAAAAGCACTGTGCCTTCAGAGTGCTTGTCCACCTCAGGTGGCTTGGTCAGATTTTATTGCAGAAATAAAAAAGGTCAAAGAACATACCTGAATATGAGGAATCCTGTATTTACAATGTTGTTTGTGAGGCTGCTCTGAATTAAGTTGTCTATCTGCATGGACAGAAAAGTTTGTGATTAATTCAAATTAAATAAGTTAAAACATATTTCTATGCAATTAAGCAAATATTCATCACTGTTACTGCTGGGGAAAAGAGGTTGTCTTTGTAAACTGAGCTAACATTGTTCTATTCATCCATAGAAAGAAAAGTACCATACTCATCTAGCTGTCTTGTACTTGGAGGCAATACTTCAGCTAAAATCCATGACCACAGATAATTGTACAGAAACAACTGAACTGCTATTGAAACTGCGCAGTCTGCTTCAGAAATCTGATCTTTACAGAATTCACTTTATTTTGGGTAGGTTGCATGTTGTGTGTTATAAATGTTGTATGTTACTTCCAGCTGGAAACAAAATAATAGTCCTGGCAAGGATAGAAAACAAGAAGATCTGAGGTTTCTGTGTGTTTGTTTGATAGGCTGTATTTCTAACAGACACAGGTTAATTTAGAAAGCAAATCTGTTGGTGTTGTCCTTGGTCTCCATAGCTCCAGCTGTCCAGAAAAAATATCTGCATACAATTTTCTTAGTAGTCACCTTCTTTTCAATAATGAGCATGTACCTTGTGTCAACTTTTTGCGAATGAAAGGCCTACAAGTTTATTTTTTAAGCAGCCTGGTTCTAGTGAGTGGAAGTGAAACTTTGAGGAATGTAATTGCCAAGGACTTGATGATTATTCATAACCCTGAAATCCACTTTGGGGTTCATGTTAAATAAAAATATGAGCATCTTTTTAAGTGAAAAATGCAACTGCATCTTACTGTGGGTATAAGGCAAGCAGCAGTTGAGCTAAATCTTTTCCTTGGTCAGTGCTTATAGTAATTAATTTTTAATGTTTCATCCACTGGAATGCAAACATACAGTGCAATTAAGCAAGCCAAGTGTTTAAATCCTCTCTGCTATGGAGGATTATGGGTGAAGAATGAAAGGAAGGATGGAATAGTGGATGAAAGGCTGACTTTGTATTGAACTGAAAGATGTGAAATGATTTTTTAAAAAATTCTGTGGAAAATGTTTGCAAAATTCAGGCAGCAAAATGTTTTATGATGGATAATGTACAATTATAGCACAGTCATTGAAACTCTTGTTCTTTTTCATCTTTTAGTTAGTTTTTAAAACAATTTTTTAGGGCAAGAGTTACAAAATTGATTGTTCTCTTGAAATCCATGTACTCCAAAATAAAGGATTTCTTACATGACAATTCTTACATTATATGAAACTTAGATCAATGCAAGCTAGTGTGTTTCTCCCTGATAACCAAAACATTTTGGTGAGAAAAATATTGTATTTCTATTCCTTTTACATAGGCCTATGCCAAATCTTTGTCAGCTTTACAGTAATTAGATAATTTCCTACTTTATTTTGACATGCCGGATGAACTTGCCACTCTATCTGCCTATTAAACTGACACTTGAAACTTTAAACTGGATTGAGGGTCCTTTTCTTAAAGGGAAGGACTATTTGATTTTCATTGTCTTTTATGGACTTTATTCTGTGATTTCCTATAGTATTGGGAGAACCAGAGGTTAAAAATATTGCAGCTTTGTCTACAGTTTATTATACATGGTAGCAGTGTCTGCTAGAATTTAAAATATGTCAGTGACAGTGGTTTATCACCTATTTTTAGTAATTTCTTTGTCCCATATTTTGTGGTGCACTTTTGTTGGATATGCGTTTCCATACATCTGGGCATTCCTATACTTACAAGTATCTGCCTTCTCTATCGTTGCCCTGACTGGGAGAGGGGGCAGTTGTCTACTCCACTGAGCAAGTTTTGCCTTGTTTCTCATTTGACAGACAAAATCCAGGGCACAGACCTTCACATGGAAAGTGCAATTTTATATGGGAAACTAGAAGAACATGAGAAGGCTTTGCATATTCTTGTCCACGAGTTAAAGGACTTCCGTGCTGCTGAAGAATACTGTATATGGAACTCCGAGAACAGAGACGTGCAGTACAGACGGAGGCTTTTCCATATGCTGCTGTCAGTGTATTTAACTCCAGGCACTTCGGATTGTGCCCTCGTCATGGCTGCTGTGGATCTCTTAAATAACCATGCTGCAGAATTTGATGCAGGTCTGGTTTTGCAGGTGGTGCCTGACAGCTGGTCAGTGCAGCTCCTCTCTCCCTTCCTGGCTGGAGCAATGAGACAAAGCATTCACACAAAAAGAATGACTCAGGTGGCACTTGGATTAGCACAAGCTGAAAACTTAATCTACAAGTATGAGAAGGTAGGTTGCTGGGGTGTTTTTAAATAAAAGCATTTGAAGCTTTACAGTTGAGTCCTTTGACACACAGAAATCAAAAGAAGTTGGAAGAATTAGTACAAAAGTTATCTTTATGTCTTTGGTATTTATTAGGGGTTTTTCTGCCATGACTACTAGATTCAAAATTAATTTTATGTTTTCTCTGTAAAACAAAAGGGAAAGTTGGGGCCTTGAAATAGGAATAACCTTGGTGAGCTTCAGGGCTGAATTGAAGTGAATCTGGGATTTGCAGATTAACAGTTCTTGCAGAAACTTTAACAAGTGGGTTAGCATTCTTTTCACTAGGAGGAAGTATGAAAATTTCCAATTCACTTTTTTTGCTGTGTCACCTGTCAAAATTTGTTTAAAAAATTATCCAGTGCTTAGTATTAATTGAAGCTTGTTAGTAGACTTTCTTAATGGTAAGTTCAGTTGTGAAGCTTTCTTCTGTTCCTAGCTAGGGCAGTGTTGCTTAGTGCTCACAGCAGATTCTTAAAATTGTTTTTGTTTTATCCATTTGGTACAATTGCAATTATGTTCCATCATTTCCCTTCCTTTCTTGTTAGATTCACATTTGGATTTCTTTTCCTCTCTCTTTAGGTTAAACAAAGAGGAGCCCCAATTCTTCTTTCGGACAAAAAGGTGTGTCAGGTGTGCCAAAATCCTTTCTGCGAGCCTGTGTTTGTAAGATACCCAAATGGGAATATGGCCCACACGCACTGTGCTGTAAACAGACATCTAAATTCCAATGTGACTCATCACTCTCCCAGCTCCAGCAATCAGACTTGAAATATTCCCACAATTCCCATGACTTGTACCCCATTGAAAGTGGGCTGGAAAGAAAAAAGTGCAGCTACTTTAAGTATAAATCAAGACGGACAGTTAGTTTTTGGGTTAATGGGAAGACTTCCATTAAATACGAAATACTGCTACTTATCTTTTTGATTTCTAATGAATGTAGATAGAAAATCCACTACCAGACATGGAGAGGTGCAAATATGGGCTCTTCTGTGTATAGGAATAAACACTTAAGAGAAAAGGAACGTTTTCTTCACAGTGAGTTATGGAGTAAAGGCAAACGGTTATTTTAAGAATTGTCACTTTGCGCTGACTGGGGTGTTGATAAATTTGTGGGAGGGGAAGATGACATCTATTGGAGTTGAAATTCACGAAGAGTGATAGGACAAGATTGGCATCGTGCAGCTTACTATGAAGACAGAAGTGTGCATCAATTACAGTGTTTGCTGCAGCATGTCTTCTTTTGGGCTGGATTCTCTTCTGCAGGATCACATTATGAACTTCATTTTTTTTGCTCTACAAAATGTTGGCTTTTGATGCACTTTTTAGTACCTCACTCCCATCCACCTGCTATATGGAATTTAAGTGTAAGCACTGCTCTGTTAGGTTTCTGCTCCTGCAGTTACTGTAACATAATGAATGGAAACCAACAGCCTCAATTACACAGGTGAGCTTGGAAGAAAAAAAAAAATAGAAGGATTGTCTGGTCAGACTGTAGTCACTTTTATATGGGGGAAGAGACCCTAACTTAATATTGATTTATTTATTAATATGCAAATATGCTGTACATACAGTTGAATAAATTGGTCTTATCATTCTAGCATTTCTTTGGAGGATTAAGATGTAGCTGATACATAAGTGTACAGATTATGTGCTATGTGTTTGCTATAACATAACCTAGGCAGGTTGGAACTCCACAAAATAGGTTTTAGTGCTTATGAATGACTTTGTGCAATCAAAACCACAGAAAGAAGGTATAAAATTGTAAGAAATCTACAAAAATGCACTACAGGGGTACTGGGTTTGTTATATTTACTAAATATTCTGTAAACTAAAGTTTTTCAAATAACACAAATCCCTTACTGAACTGCCCTCATATGTATTCACATTGCTATTTAACCATTTTAAAGCAGTTGATTTAAAAGAATCCGCTTCCCCCAAGAGAGTTTAAAAAAATGGCAACTTTAAATAAAAGTTAAGTTTTCAAAGTGAAAGCATTTCTTTTAATTCTGTAAAGCTCTAATAAATGCCAAGCTTACTGACCAGCATGCAGTTGAGTTGGTATGGTTGCTCCCTGTTTCAGAATTCCAAATCAGTGGAGGCATTCAGCAAAATGGAGTGTCTGCATGGTTCTTTCTAGAATCACAGAATAAGCTGAGTTGGAAGGGATGCATCAGGATCATGGAGTCCAGCTCCTGGCCCCACACAGGACACCCCAAGCATCTCACCATGTGCCTCCAGTGTTGTCCAAGCGCAGCCTCCTTGTACAGAAAGGCTGGCTTAGGAAGCTACCTTCTAAGTATAGAGCTGCCTCCAAGAAGGGGCAACCAGACTTCATCCGGGGAAAAAGATATCCTTCTCTTTCTCATAGAAACATACAATGATTTGGGGTGAAAGGGACCTTAAAGATCATCTATTCAAACCCCCCTGCATAGGCAGGGACACCCTCCCCTAGACCAGATTGTTAAAAGTCTCATCTGGTCTGGCCTTGAACACTTGGGGGATGGGGTCTCCACAACTCTGAGCAACCTGTTCCTGTGTCTCACCACCCTCACAGTAAAGAATTTCTTCCTGATACCTGATCTAAACCTGCTCTCCTTCAGCTTAAGGCCATTCCCCTTTGCTCTATCACTACATGCATCTGTACAAAGTCGCTCTCCACTCCTTTGCTGGCTCCTTTCAGGTACTGGAATGTGCTATTAGGTCTTCCCAGAGCCTCCTCTCCAGGCTGAACAGCCCCAGCTCTCTTAGCCTGTCTGCATGGGAGAGGTGCTCCAGCCCTGTAATCATCGTTGTGGCCTTACTCTCGACTCATTCCAACAGCTGAACATCTTTCTTGTATTTTGGGTCCCAGAGCTGTACTTGAGGGGAGTACTTTGCTTTAAAGCAAAAGACCTTGGAATCTTTCTCCTTCCTGATTTTGAAATTAGGCAAGTATAATTGTTGTGTTGAATTTTATTTATTTTTAATAGCCTGAGTAAGGAATTTTGTAATTCTTTTTACTAAGATGTATAAGCCACATTTAGTGAGAGGCACTTAGAAAGAAGTCAAGTGTGGAAATTTCTGACTCAATTCTGGCATGAGTGATTCTGTTGTGGCACTGGTACAACCAGATTCTCTATCTTGTAGTCATGGGTTTTGAACATTGTGTGTAATACTGGCAGTGATGATATAGAAAAATTTTTAGTCCCCTGTCCTCAAAATACTTGCTGATAGGAGTGGAAGTGATGTTTACAGACCCTGTAAACCTTTTGTGTACACTAGCATGCATTTCATAAGAAATATTTTCTTTTGCTGCCAGCATCCTCAGTGTGCTCTTTTCTATTTAGTTAGGATGTGCTGAAAAAAAGACCTCTCTCAGTGGTTTAGACTAATTCTAGCCACTTAGTAGTGATGAACTACTGTTGCAATGGAATAAAGATCATATCATTCCAGACCTTAGGAAAGTTTGCATTTGCTGTTGTGTGAAAAGGTGTGTCTGTAAAAGATTAAACAATTTTTTATTAATAGTCAATATCTTTTTCAGATGTGTACTTCAGCTAAAATGCAGCAAAAAAAAAATTATTGTACATACAGAACAAATACAGAAATCAGAATAATGCAAAGTAGCATTTTTGCAATCAAAGTTTGATTAATATTTGAGTTGGGAGCATCTAGTTTTTTTAAGCCCAGTCCCCCCAAAATATACACTGGAAAAGTTGATACTGGATTCATACACTGTTACCGGTTGCTTTGTTAAGTTTTATACTAGAACTCATTTGAATGAATTAATATGGCAATCCTATGGTAGCTAAAGGAAAAAGTAAAGAAAACCAATGTGAGGCTGAGGCAGAGCAAGAGTTCAGCAAAGGGGTGGCAGGTGAACAATGCTCTTCCCGTTTGTGTCCAGCATGTGAGCGACTGGGATAATTCTTGACCAGAGGAGATGTGTGTGGTGTGTGGTGTTCTGTGCTTTGTTATCAGGAAATTTATGAAAGGTCTACATTCAAATTTCCTTAGGTGGGATAACTGCAACATGCCTTGGGTAAGAAAGCTTCATTCTAGGGAACCTGAGTTCATTCCTTCTTTTCTTTTGGCATGGTCAGTTTAATCATTCCTAGTTTATGTACCTGAAATCCTGGGCCAGCATTGCTACTGTGGTAAATTCTGGTATGGCTCCTGCAGCAGCATGGAGGGAATGAACAGGGAAGGAACCAGATTTGGTTATTAATTGCTGGCTGCATATATGAAGGAGAGGCAGGAAAGAGGAATATTTCTCTGACCATTCTTCTAGTTTGGAAATTAGATGCTTTCTGGGAGTTTAAGCTTGATGTAATTTTTTATCTCCAGTTAGGGAATGTGGTGCTTAGGCCTGTCCTTGGAGAGTGGAGATTCTGCCAGAATATTTTTTCTTAATTTAACTGTTGCTAAATTATTTGTAATTCATCTCTCTCACTTTTTCCAATGAGTCTCATCCAACTTGGTATGTGTGAAAACTGAAACAGAAGTGCAGATTTTTTTTTTAATGTAACACTGTGTCTGTGATTCAGGATGTAATAAATGAGATTAGTCTCTCACACTGATGCCTCTGCAGTTATCGAGGCACGTTTGTCTAACATGTAGCCTCCAGTTATGGAAATATTGCAGCTCTGGCTTTTTTAGCCATGCACTGCTACAGCTGATGGTACATACAAAAAGCACTTGTGAAACCTTCTTTTACACTTTTGTATCTCCATGCTTCCACACATAAAAATTACCTATGATGTGTGTATGTCATAATATGCAGTTTTCCCCTCTGTAAGTCAAAAGAGGGAAAGTCCTAATGAGAAAAAATTGCTCAGAATCTGGCACTCTGCTCAAAATAAGATTCACAGCTGTACATTCATGAGAAATAATTAATTTATTTTATATAAGTGAATAAATTGTCACATTAAAATCAGTATCCTTGCAATATTGTCAAAGCCAGGAGAAAATAAGCGTTTGGAATGTGTTACACAGAGCACACCGCAGGTACCTATGAACTGGCTTGTTCAGGCAGACTGTACTGAGGTGGCTCAGATGTCCACAAGTCCAGGTTACAATGAGAACTTCTCTCTTTGCTCCGCCTGCTCCCAGTCTCCAGAAACTTTCCAGCCTTTGTTACTTGATTAATGTCACTCTTCTAGCAGTTCATTGACATGGGTATGAACCTTGAGGAGTCTGGGGGACTCCTGAGCACATCTGTCTTCAGTAAATTGTTACTTTATTTCATCAGCCATGTGAAGCTCAGTATAAATGTGAGCTATGGAAAGGTGGTGGTAGGGATGGAGTGTGTGTATGTTTTCTGAGAACTTTATTACATTTAAACACACAAGCATTATCCTGACTGCTGAGTCTTTATAACAGCATCTGTTCTTCACAGGACTCCTGTCCTGAACAATATTAAAGTATTTTGTTTTATACAGTTCTATCAAGAAGTAGTTTTTTATTTCATAACTCCTCCCTGTTTGCTGCAGTCTCTATTCAGCATGGCTCTAAGTGTTTTATTAACATCCTGCTGTTCGTAACAGGAAGCAACTAATACATTTTCATTGTGAGCTCTCTTCCTATTGCCTATATTTGCTAATTAATTTTTCTCTTGCTGCACAACACTTCGGGGCTTATGCCTTGTGGACACTGGTAATTAAATGTGCTACTACTTTTTAAGGAAAAAGAAGAAAAGAAGTTAATAACATTCTGTAATGTCTGATTGCAAAACTGAAGTTCCCCTGCAGTAAATTTGTTCAGATGGAAGTCTGTACTGTTGAGGCTTTTGGAGTTAGTGGTTATATTGGTAAACATACACAGCAGTATGTGGAATGTACAAATGTATAAATATGTTGATTTTTAATTAAAAAAAACCCTTTTAATTATGTTTGTCATGGATTCATAGATACATAAACCTTGGAATGTGAATGGTCAAATGAAGGGAAAAGATTCTCTAGTGGTAAATAGAGGATTCATCAGGGTGACTGACAGAAGGGTCTGATTCCCAACATGTGGAAGTGAGGCTGGTGCTTACATACTCTGCAGAAGGCAGCAGTGTTCCTCATCTTCCTCCTCACTGCTCAGGACTAATGGCCCTGGAGTCAGGGACCAAGGACCCCCAGTTCCAGCAAAAGGGGCCAGTGCTGGCACTGTAGGACCTGCTGATAAGGAAACCCGAGGAAAGGACGGGTGGTAAGGGCTGGTAAAGAGTCTGTGGAAAGCCAAGGAAACCGGTGTGATCTCCAAGGGGAGTGAGAGAGGAATACAAAGAAGGGCAGAAAAGCAGTGTTTAGGACATGCAGGTGTGATCTAATCCAGCTGCTCTCCAGCCCCACTCTGCCAGGCAGTGCAGGCACTGGCAATGCTGCAGGCAACCTCCTGGATGTGTGTGCAGCATAGCTGGGGATCCTGCAGGGCGAAAACGCAACTCAGTGGGAACTATAGGGAAGGGCTCCTGTTTTGAAGTTCAGCTCTGTGGTCACTTGACAAGGTTTCTACAGCCCCATCAGGTGAAGTTTGTTCCTTTGGCTGAAGCAAAGGCTGTGGGAATGTTGGTGGGTTCTCAGAATGCTCTTACAGAGGATGTTTGGGTTGCAAGTGTTGGAGTGTAGCATGATGCTGAAAGGAATGAAAAACTAACATAACAAGCATGACTTTATTAGCTCAGCCAGCAGGAAATGTGCCCTGGAGAGCCCTGGTGTGTGTTTCCCCATCCATCCATCCATCCATCCATCCATCCATCCATCCATCCATCCATCCATCCATCCATCCATCCAAGGAAAGGTAATGCAGAAAGCATTAAAAAAAGCCCAAAACCCATTTGTGACTCCAGCACAGTAGGATTTCAGCTAGTTTTGCCTCTAGACAGTAGTTAGAAAATGGTCCATGCTAATCATCCAGATGGCAACTCCTTCCAAGATAATCAATAGAGTATAGCTGAGTTTAGGCAAAAATGAGTCCCAAAGGTCCAGTACACTGCAACCACTGTAGCTGCAGGACAGAACAGGGTCAAAGGGGCCAGGGCTGCCAGCAGAAAGATGATGGCTGAACACATGGCAGGTTTTCAGTAGATAACAAGGCTGATTATAGCGCCTAAAAACCCAATAGCAGTCATGACATCATTACCAATGCCTATAATTGCCAATAACCCCCTGAAGATTTTGTCCCAAAACCACCTTGTCAACATGGTATTTGCATTGAGTGGGGCCTGACTGTCCCAATGCATGCTAAAATCCTAGAAAAATGTTGGGCTCTTCAGAGGTGTTGTCCAAGCCCAACTTGATGCAGGGTCATCCTGTGTCAGGTTACTTGTCTTGTTTTAGACCGGTGCTGACAAGCTTGAAACTAGACTGGGGAAGGTCAAAGTGTATTCTTGTCATGTCTTTGCCAGAGGAATATATTGCTTAAACATCCAAAATACTCTCTGGTAAAGAAAGGTAAAGGGCTAAAGGATACATTTGTCTTGAATAAATGGTTTAGTTGGTTCCGTAGTTTGGGTTTTTGGTCTTTATTTTCAAATATTACAGAAAGACTAAATAAGCAGGGATTTTGTAAAAACTAGCAAGTTACTGGTGACAGCTTCAAGATTATGCACTTGGTACCTCTCTAACCTGGTGAAGTATATTCAAGTAAAATGAAAGTTCTTTATATCTGTTTGGATGGCACAGAGAGCATGCAAAGATGTTTCAATCCCTTTAGTCCCTCTAACATACAAGGTTACTCTGCAGTGTCATGCAAGAAAGCTCCCAGATTTTGACAGAAGTAGGGGGTTTTCCACTTGAATCACAAGCAATTGAAGATGGGGCGGGAGGAGCACAGGATGGATTTGTATCTCTTTTTTAAAAAGATGTCATTCACTGGGGATTTATATTTGCAAAGTGAAAGGAGGTTTTCATTTCTGTACTTTTATGATCCATCTTTAGGTTTTACCTTGTCATATCTCATTTCAAAGCATCTCTGTGGCTTTTTGTGACATGCTGATTTGTAAAGCAGACGTTTTAGTGTTCCTGCTTAAAAACCTGCTTGAAATCTCTTGTTCTGGATAGCAGCCACTCAGAACATCCCCTCCAGATATTCCTGTCAGGAGTACTTCTCCTTGCAGTTGCTCATTCTGTAATGCTGAATGGCCATGCAACTGTGCTGGTGTCGTGGTTTAACCCCAGCCAGCAGCCAAACCCCACCCCTGCCCTGTGTAAGCCTTCTCAGCATTAACAAAAACATCTCTGTATTGTCAACCCTGTGTTCAGCACAAATCCAAATCACAGCCCCATTCCAGCCACTGTGAAGAAAATTAACTCTATCCCATCCAAAACGAGACAGACAGTCAAAACTAAAGACTACAAACCAAAAAAATCTGAGTCCCAGAGGAGGGAGGAGTCTCTTGTTAAGCTACTGCCAATTATCAATGCTTCAATACCCTACACTTTTGGCTTTCCCATCTGCCTGATGTCAAATCATAAGTGTGTGTAGTGTTTCATACAGGTAATCACTTGTGCTGATAACTTACCTCCCTTTGGAAGGGAAAAGGGAAAGATTTTCTTGATTGAAGCCATGCCATGCCAAGATTTGAAGGCAGCCATAAAGAAGTCCTGACAGGGTCTTTTCTCGAAACAAGTGCCCTTAAAAGCATCAAGAGGGCTCTGAATGCAAAAGCCAGGCCTTGTGAAATCATGAGCTAGACCAATTTTAAAATGGAAGAAGGTCTGGAGTTGAGCAGGGAGAAAGTTTCAGAGATTTGCAAGAAAATTCTCCACCTCGCATCTTCCCAGGTCAGATTTTGACTTCTGTCAATGCAAAACAAACTTGAATGACTTCCTAAATTGCAGAGCTCCCTCCACCCAGCCCCTCCTCACCCTCTTGAGGAGTCACACTGCTCCAGCTCTTGGGAGTTGCTCTGTCCCAGGCTTCTGTTGGTCCCTGGCCACCTTCCCTTACCTGCCCACACCTTGTTCTTCTATGTTTTCCTGGCTGCAGAGCTGTGTGGCTTTTGGGGCAATGTAGGCTGGACTCTGCCTGGGGGGGCTCCCTCTGTTGGGACTGACAACTTTCCACCTCCAGTCTTGTACCAAATTCGTGCAGTTTGATATTAAGCTCTAGTAAAATACTAGAAGATAAAAATGAAGTAAAAATAAACAAAGATTCCTGACTTTGTTAAACAATGTTGCATTAAATAAAAGCAAAGTTGTGCTCTAGCACAACAATTCTGATCTCTTAACTTGGTAGCAATATCTTTTTGTGTTGAAATGTTTTCATACACCCACTACTTCAATGAAGTCTTGATGGTGAAATGTTGTCTTTAATGATTTTAGTAAGGAAACAATATCTAATAGATTTACTTGCTGTTTTAACACCAAAAGGAGCCTGAAGGCATTTGTGAGCAGTCCTTCCACATTTCTCCAGCTCTGCAGATGTCTGAGGATACCAAGGGGACAACCCTGCTGCCTGTGGACTTGCATCATGCAATGAATAACAGGTATCTCTGGTGGGGATAAGCTGGGGGACGTGGAGGAAAAGAGAAGCCCTATCCATATTTATTCACCATGTCTTATCTAGATACTTCAGTGCTGGCATAACCCAGCACCCAGCTGTTGTGTGCTACCTGCAGCATGGGGTCAGACCCATCCCAGAAAACTCATAAAATGCCTTGTTCAGGTAGTCCCAGCAATGAAAATCAAAAAAATCCTAGCAGCTTTGATATGCTTATTTTATGCATCATTACCTGCCGTAGTTTTACACAACTGTCCTCCTGCTGTCAGAGCACTGGGAATGCTCTGACATACAAAGAGCTTTTTTCCCTGTTCTTTGTAAAATTTAAGGGGAAGAAAACTGTACCCAAGGTAGAAAATTACCTCATTTCTCCTTGAATACTGTCATGCCTTACCTGTGAAGTGATAGTGGTGGTGCTAAAACTGTCCCTTGCCAACTGAACTTTCCAGTATGATAGAACCACAATGTAAAGAAAGCAGGCAGCATCGTAACAACTGCGAGTCCTCACCAGTATAACCAGTCCTCTCCAGTATAACCAGCCCTCTCCAGTATAACTTTGCCTCCTGCAGATGCCTGGTGTTGTGAAGAGAGAGAAGCAGCTCCAGCACTGTGGTGGGCACATAAGTTGGAGGCAAACATGGCACGTGCTCAGCTGCGTAGCAAAACTTGCTGGTTCCAAGGCTGTCCTTCACTCAACCCTTTCTGATGGAGGTTTGCTTTGAGCCAGGCCCAGCAGCTGGTGGGAGGCTGGGCACCACACAGGAGGCCTGTACAATACCTACACTGCTCTTCCTAAAGTGCAGTGACAAAGAGATGCACTAGAGATGGGTACCAACTTCAGTCCCATGCATCCTGCGGCACAAAAATAACTATTAAAAAAAAAGAAATATTGACTTATGGCATTCAGCCTACTTGGAGATGCCCCAGACAGCTACTTTTGCACCTGAGCTGTTTCCTCCATCAAACTACCCAAG
The DNA here is from genome assembly GCA_013400915.1 of Pardalotus punctatus. Lineage (NCBI taxonomy): Eukaryota > Metazoa > Chordata > Aves > Passeriformes > Pardalotidae > Pardalotus > Pardalotus punctatus. The sequence goes on along the minus strand of VZTX01029171.1, from coordinate 140,888 downwards.
CTGGCCTCAAGAGTAGTATGTTCTGATGGTGCCAGTGAAGGTTACTGAACAAATCCACACAATCTAGAAAAGACTGGCAGCTTTATCTTTCATGGCATAAGGAGGTAAGTACCACATAGAGGCAATGTTTATTCAGGTCATACTTGTCACTCTTTGTGGCTTCTTTGCAGAAAATTTTAAAACCTGAGTATGTGCCCCAAAGGATGAGCACATTTTTTCTCTCATGTGATCATGGAGAATAAATTTCCAGCCTTAGCTGGAAAAGAGCTCTAACACTGTGGAGTTATGCTACCAAGAATGCCTTCTTCCTTCTCACTGCTCCTTGCCCTAGTCACCTTTGGGACATTTCTATTCCATTTGCTGTCTCTCACTACCATATTTTATAGTGTGTGGTCTGTAATCATGCATGTTGCATTTCTGCACAGCCAACATATAAAGCTGATTAATTCACCGTTTCTGAAATTATGCACACTGCATCAATACATCTAGTGTTTCACTCTCTAAATAGTGTTTTAAGAAAAGGTCACACTAAATTCTCCCATGAATAGTACTTTAGAAACTCTGAAAAAAACCGATGCCCACAGAAAATGTCAGGGGTCAAATCCGAGTGCCCTGAGTTTACAAGCCTGAGTTTAAAAACAAACTTGTACCTGAATAGTGTCAGGGCTTGAAGTACTTACATTTATTATTTAAGATTCAGCACAATTCAGGTTGTTTTTTTTACAGAGAAAATGCAGGAGAACAGCCACAACAGAGCAAGAAAAAGAAAAGAAAATGCAGAGAAAAAATAAGATTCCCTCAGTGCCCACTCAGCTTTTAGGACTACCTTCCTGGCTGAAAGCATCCACGTATGCCCCTAGGGCATTGAGAGTGGTGGTCCTAAGAGCCAAGTGAAATCTCTCCCCTCTTTGTTTCCCCTCTTGGCTCATGTCATGTGCAGGTCTTGGGCTGCACTCTCAACCACAGTGGTCCTCTTGTCACTCTCACCTCTCTGTGCTGGTGACTGGGAAGGGACAGGGACTGACCCATGACATGACATGATTTTGTACAACTGTAGTGTCACTGTCTCAGTGATATGGCAAAATTATACCAAGCAGATTCATTAGAAAGGTGACTTATTTACAACTTTAAAATATATACAAAAAGGACAATAATGAGCCTACTTAATGATCGTGAAACAGATTTAATGCCATTTAATTACTGCACCTGTACTAAAAGGCAGAAGGAAAAATATCATTAAACTCCAGAATTAGAAAGAAGGGGAAAACAGTCTAATAATAGCTACTTCACCAACAACCATAAAGGTTATAAGCGGAATCCCCAGAATTTCAAAGTCAAAATATATTTGTAAAAGTGGAAAGGTTAGAGACAGAAAAATAATAATCAGGCAGCAAAAGGCAAATAATCTATTAATCATGTACATCTGCTGAAGTGACTGAGCAAGCAGGATGCAGGTCGGGCACAGCCAACTCTGCTCTGGGAGTGCCGGCAGCTCCTTCGCCTACAGCAACTGAGACCATTGCCTGCCGGCAGGAAAGAAACAGAGTAATTAGAAATAGGCACTAGGAGCGGCTCCTGTGGGAAACGCTGTGCTTACAGGGGAGAAGCATATGGAAAGAAGCAAAATTCAGCAGGCTGCAGCTGGAGAGATGCCTGCAGAGAATCAAGCGTGATGCAATGGAGAAAGCTGTAGGCAAAGGAGTGTTAGCCAGACTTTAACCTCAGACATAGTAGCTTTGCTTTGCCGCTCACCTTCTTCAGCTTCCCCCTTGCAAAAACAATTTTCATGTCACTGATGTGCATGACAAACAAGGGTGTTGTGTTTTCACTGATGTTAGTAAATGAGGGCAGCTTGCTGCACTTACTTTCGATACATTTGGGGTTTAGGACTGTAAAAGCCATTAATGACACCTGTCATCTTGTGCAGAACGGTGCCAGTGGGCAAACATTTTCAGATCCATGAAGCAGAACAGTCTCCATGTTGCTTCATGCCTCAGCACAGCATGGTCCAGCCCCATGGCACAAGGCAGGGATGAGCACAAGAAAGATGTTCCCCCACACCCCACTTCCCACATCTGGGAACAGCTGCTGCCTTGGTACCCATCTTGCTGCGTCCCTGAGCGATGACCCCCAGGGCTATGCACCTGTTGAGGCACTCTACTGAAATGTGAGGTGTCTATTGAAATGAGCCACTTTATCTTGCCCTGCTCTGAAGCAGAGGAGGTGTGTATTTTAGTGTGGGTGAACATTACAGTCACCCTTCCCCGGTGTCTCTCCTGACATGGTCCTGCAGTTGTGAAGGGACATTTGTTCCCTGGTCATTTGAATAACTCAGTGTCATGGCCCAGGGTCTGGAATTGTTGTGATGCTCACTTGCTTTGTGTTCAGGCACTTTGCCTGGCAGCCCAACCCACTGCAAAACACCCTGCTCTCAGGAGGTTTGCAGATCATGTGATTCATTTTTGGACGTCAGAAGGGATGAGATACCACCACAAGCAGGGATCTACTGATGCAATAGAGCAGGAAAAGATGCTGCCAAAAAGAAAAAAGGATGATATTGAACAAAGAGTGAAATCAGGTCATTCCTGTAAGATGTTGCTCACTGGGTCTTACAGAATAATACAGCCTTTGGATGAATTAGAGTACATTTACAAAAATGCTTCCTCATGGCTATTTTTGGTCAAAATTCATGGTAAGAAGGCTGATCTTTTTATAGAATTGCAGTACTGAGGTGCACAGAGAACTCTGGTTTACCAAAGCTTACTTACATGGAAAAACAACATGATTTTGCAGTGCTTTGATAACCATAATGGAGATTTTTCCGTAAGGGAGGTAAAGATCTGGACTTGAGAAGGGAAGGTCTTTGGCACAAGAGCACACTTTGGCAAGTGTTTATTTCATGCAGAATATAGCTCCTTCAAGTACTTTAAGCAATGCAGAATAAAATATTTTTTATGTCAAAGTTCCCTGGACTCTTAAAATGTGAAAAATGTGAAGCTGATTTTCATGCAAGTTATTGTGCTAAAAATATGCACAGGGAACCATTGGGAACCATTTGAAGAAACATTTTCAGCTTAGACTATAAAGTAAACAAAGAGAAAATGTGTTTGTTTCTTGAGAAAGAAGGAATTTAGTAGTTGTCCCTTAACTCTAACACTGCAGAGATGTGCTCTGGGACAGAAAAGCCACTCCTCTGCAAGAACACACCTACCAGGCTACTCAAAGGCCCACTTTTTAAAAGATAATTTAAAATATGAGCTTTTTGGTATTTGGACTAAGAAGCCTGCAAGTGTGTCAAATTAATTGATGACTGTTAATTTAGATCCCCCTACTAGCACACAGACATATTTGTTCTCAGTCTAGCTCCTGGATATTCTCCTTACCAATGTTTAAGGCAGATCTTATTATTGAATTGAAAGCTGAAAAGAAGCTTAATTTCTATCTCACAAATTAAAAAACAATATGTAACCAGGAGGTACCTTAATTTATCCACATTTCATGTTTAGTTCCAAGCAAGTCTTAATTAAACAACCATCTTAATTCAGATGGCTTCAGAAAAATTATTTAGAAAAAATTCTTTCAGATTATTTAAACAAAGAAGCTTGCCTAATTTAAGGAGTTGATATACAAACTCTAATAAATGAACCAATTTTTTTTTTAAAAAGTCATGCCCACTACCTTGAAAGCAAGATTGTTTTTTCCTCTGTATTAGCATTGCTGTACTAAGTTGGATCTCCTTTCCAGAGAGGTGGAGCCATAGGAGGTCATCATTAATTAATAGCTCAAGAAGATTTTGAATTGAAGACTCAGAATAAAAAATATCCATAATCTATTCAAAATACAGCTGGAGCATACAGACCTGTGAAGCAGCTATGCTAAAAACGCCAGTGTTGCAAAGGCAAAGGTGAACCTTTGGTGTTACACTGCTGTAGGGTGGCAAAGTTGCTACAGTGACAGTGGCACAAAAGGGCTGAAGAACTGCAAGAGCTGTGTTTTTCCTGCAAGGTTCAGATGACAGCTTCACACACTGCTCCAGTGCTGGAAAGCAGCAAAGTAGGACAGTGTGCATTTGATGTGTATATGTGTTCCCCTTCTCAACAAACTAACAGAAAAATATGTGCTGAACTAGTTTTAGAGGAACCTGCTTTTCACTGAAAGATTCGTTCAAATAATGGAGAGTTTGGCATAAGCAAAGTAACATAGAGAAATATTTTTTTCCATTTTCATGACCATATGTCACAAACAGTTTGTATGATTAATATCAGTGCAGCAGAAACCTGTTTCTATGGCGCTTTACTAGTACTCAACCACTACAATTTTATATTTAACAATAATTCCTAAGCCTATTCCTCTACCTGTGAATGCACAAGTCTCTTCTTGTAGCTCTGGTAACCTCTTCTAGATCCATTAACTTTGCCCAGTTTTCAATCACTTCTCCCTGAGTCCTTTGCCTCTGATGCAAATGATTCTTAGTGGAAGATACCCTATGCTCAAAGCTGGTTTTTCATTCCTGAATAAGGGCCCATGCATATGAGATGCTCAGCTAAATAAATCCAAACAGTAAAATAATGTCGTGGAAACAGACCTCCATAACCTGCCTTTGCTTTTACCCACCACTTGTCAGACATGATCACAACAATAGCAAATTAACTTTAGGGGAAAAAAAACCCTGACAGGGCAAAGATACTTGGGCAATATTCAAATGAACCACTTAACCTTTTGGAACTAAAAGCTTCCTGCAATAATGACACATTAGTCATTAACTCAATATGTGCTTTGTTAAATATTAGACAAGAGCTCACATTCAATTTAGCTCTCACGTATACTCAGCGACAAAGAGCCATCTGTGTCGACTACAATCTCCAGGATGGGAAGTGCTGTGAATGGCACTCCAGCCTCGTAAAACTCTGGTGTAGGGGGGGCGGGGGGAAAGTACACAAAAGCCAGTATAATAGGGGAAAAGGTGATCCAGAAAGGAGAATAATCCTCCTTATGAGGCTATTCACCCTCCTCAGTGCTACCGATCCTGTGCAAGCACAAAGGAAAACTGAAATAAAGGAGCTTCACATAGCTCGTGGGCAAGCAAGGAAAGCTCAGCCCAGAGCAGGCCATTGCCCATGCTGTCCCCAGGGCTACATCATCTCACTGCTCAAACTGGCAGCTGCCATTCACCAGGTCACTGGATGGCACAAGCATCACCCCAGAGGCAGTGCTTGCCTGTGTCCCTGAAGACTGACTTCCCCTGAAGCTGGGGAAAAAAGGGGAAGAGAATGATGACCTTAAAATATTTGCCCAGTGAAGTACATGGACACAAAGGCTGCATGAATGGGACCTATGTATAAAGTGTTTTGAGTTCCTCCCCAAGTAAAGCAAAGAAGGAAGACTAGATTTACCAACTGTGAAAAATTAATTTTTGTCTTCTTGCGTTCAGTGCAGAAAATTGCTGGGTACTCCCTCAACCCACTGGCTTTCGCTAGCCGTTCCTGGATCCCCAGTCATGTCGACAGACATGCAGTTGGTAGATAATGTCAGCCAGGCTCCATATGTTCTCCTGTGCTTCATATGAGGTAAAACACATTCTGACAGATCTCTGCTGGTTACCTGATGTTAGCCCAAAGCACATTAGTAGATCCTCAAAAATAGGTTCTTCAAAATACCTAGGTCTGAATTTCACTTACTGTATGTTTAAAAAAAAATCAAGATGAGCTTCTGGGCTATAAAACATACCATTTCTTTGTTTTAAACATGTGTATTGATATATATATATATCTATATGGTATTATATTATTATAATAGTAACTTGTGTTAAAATAAGAAATACTAGTTGTCTGTCATCACATGTATTTCAACTGCCTGAAATTTTTCCTCTTGTTTCACAAGACCTCAGAAAATGCTTTAGACAGCTCCTGACCAAGACACAGTACAAGTGTCATCTTGTTTAGCTTTAATGATATTGCTCTGGGCATGGTCAGATATTTCATATTGTTCTGTCAAGAAAAGAAAACATATAAGCAATAAGATCTGAAAGGTTTCAGGCCTCCTGGGAATCCTCCCTGTAAGGATCACTACAGCAGAGTCTCAACAGGAACAGCGACAAAAATATGTAGCAAAAGGAACAAGCTTCTACAGCATAAATTTATATTTTCAGTTATTTCCAAGTCCTTTAGATTCAGAGAAATGTTTTTACAATTTCTACTGATCCCTCTATAGAAGGCTTCTTATCAGCACTTGAAAATTCAGGGATTCTTCAACTTTACAAGTTCCTTATTTGTGACATATATCCAAACCCATAAAGTAATTCACATTCAAAAAACTCAGTTAAGTTTATGATAGCAAACTAAGTTTTACAACTAAATACCCCTACTGTGAGCCATGATTTTTGTATATTTTGGGTTTCTGCATGAGTTGGTTGCTCCTTACTCTCTGAGGACAGAAACAAGCTCTATTTAATCTTGGACAGTCTACAGAAACTTTGCAGTTGCAAGTCATAGAAATTTTCAGCTGGTGTCTTGTTCTTCTGCTGGAAGATGTCAGACAGAAACATGCATATTAAAAACAATTGAAAATCAGCAAGAGATCTGTTACAATTTGTTCTGTATTAATTACTACAAAGATTTTTCTCAACTGCTTCTTTATAATATCTTTCCAGACACAGAGAAGAGCTGAGAATACATTGAATGCCAAAACATAAAGCTGAACTGTTCTTGTCACAGTACATTATGATAGGATGATAGTGCTTTTTCTGAATTGTTCCATTAGAAAAGCTATTCTAAGGGGAAAAAATCCGTGGTTAGCAGTCAAAATATTAGGAAGAATTCTTAGTAAATGACGCCTTTAAAAGTCTACTAGAATAGCTATGGAGATTGCACACATATGGAATGAGAAAAAACAAAACCAAAGAGTACCTGTGTTTAACTGAGATTCAATCTACGTTAGTACCGTATAGGCGAATGGAGCCAAGGGAGGAAAAGATACATTTTTAGAAATATTTATGGATTTGGACAATAATATACAGGGTTAAAGGTAACTAGAAAAATGAATCTGTAACTGAGGATAAATGTTTTTACTGAGAAATATGAGCAGGCCCCAGTCTGATAATGAGAATCTGTGGAAACATCAATCCAACTTCAGTCACAATCATTGTGTGGTCTGGAAAGAGCACCTGTAACAAATGTTAATCCTACAAGTTTTAGCCTAGGTCACAAATGAGCACAGTGAGTTCTAAAAACTCACACTGCCTCATGCCCATGAGTTATCTGGGTTATGGTGACTGGTTTTACAGATGCACAAATCTCTGTTCCCTATTACCATAGCACCTGGCATTGAATTCAGAATCACAAATACTGAAGTTCAGAAGCAAAGACAAATCCAATCCCAACAGATTTCTCTACTACCTGCATATAACCTCTCCTTTCTGGAGAAAGAAAAGCAAAGCTGTACTGTCGGAACCAGCACAAGACGGTTCTTGCTTCGAGAGGCACTGCAGGGTCTGATGCCAGGGAATCTACAGACACTATCCCTCTGCGTCGTTAACCCCTTGCAAGCTCTCACTAGGGCACTGCCAGGAACAAGGTTAAGGGCTGGTCAGGAGTTTCAAGGGTGTGAAACACTGAGACTTGGAAACTCAGCACAGTGCTATCATGGCAGAGCACCGTCCCATCGCTGTGGGATGCTGCTGGTCAACCAATGTGGCTGGTGCTCTACCATCAACCCTCTTCATTCAGGGTACTACTTCAAGTTAGGGGTAAGAATAAAAATTCTGGTTATTCCTTAAGGTCTTAGTGTTTTCCCCATTTAACAAACCAACACTCTGTGTATGTGTGAACTGATTATGGTGTAAATGTTACTATCTCAAATCTATAGTTAAGTCACTGTTATATTTGTAGTGAACTGTATTGAATCTCTTTGTAAATGTTAAAGCACTCAATGATTAGGTGCTGTGCCCTTTTGTTACCTTGTTTTTGCATCCATAGCCTTGGCACTCTTACTCCTTTTGCATTCCTGGCTTCCACGTAAATCATTCCAAATGGCTTCTAACTTTATCTTCCTATGGAAGTTTTAACTTGTGAAATAAGTAATAGAGTGAACCTTGCCATCAAACTCTCTTAGTTACAATTTCACAAATTCATATTAAACCCTGCTTTTGCCGATACCTTTGACAGTGTTTCTTTAAGTGGCCAAATCACTCGTTCACGACAAAAAAATTACTGCAAGTAAACTCAAACAGGCTCAGAGAAGGATTCCAAACAAGGTTTTCCACAGCTTTGCAATGAGTTTCTTGCTCATTGCTGAGCTGCCCAGAGATGGACAGCACCAGATTAACCAGCACCAGATGCCCCAGTGGGCACCTCCCTCCCTTTCCTGCACTGACACTTTCAGGAAACCTGGCCAGGACCAGACCCAGGGAGCACTGCTGGCCAGCTCCAGGGCCCTGGGCTTGGTGGGGGACTCCCACAAGGGTCTGCTGGAGGAAAGCAAGCTTGTCCATGTACATTACATATACCTGCATGGGACATTTGGAAAGGATTATGCACCTAGCTTGGGACATTCGGAAAGGATTATGCACCTACCTTGGGACATTCCTGCCAGTCCTCAAATAAAAAAAATTGTTCTTTCAAAAGGTGGGTTTCAACTTTAGCTTAAATATTCACTAGGTATTTTATCAGTGCATGTATGACACATACATATGATTAATATTTGCTTACAGATATACATATAGATATGCACCTATATGTAACTGTAGAATTGTCATTATTAATGACTGATTCCTACAGAGAAGTAAAATAGCCATCACTTGGGTGTCTCATATCACTGTAACAAAGTTTTTCCAGATTTGGGGAGGGGGGGAAAAGGGGAGAGGAGAGGGAAGGAAGAGAGAAACTGCATGTGAACATTTTTGTTTGGGGGGATTGAAGGCATTTAAGGGACCTTTACAAAAATCACATTTAAGAGACCTCTCGTTCATCTTGCAAATAGTACAAGAGCTTGCAGGAAATGATAATTATCTCCTACTACCACTTGCTGGTACACTATAAAATATTCTTTTAAAATATCTAATGCGTTGAGGTGTGTCAAGTAGCTTTTTCACCACATGATGTGTGATAAACAGGATATCTCTCGTAATCAGAAATCTAAAGCACGCGGGATGTAAAGTTTAAAAGAGCAGTGTTTTTCCTTAAATGAATGTAATCAATGTGCTTATTAGTTTGCTGCGGCAGAAGGAGGGAGTGGGTGGGTGTTTCAGAGTTGGCACATGTCTATTTGGCAACAGTGAATAGCCTGAGTGTTTATAGAGAGAGCTCTGTGGAATCCCTAGATTCTGCAGATTTTCTTACCAATTTTGTCTCAGATAATTAAGGATTTTAAATAATAAAAGAAAAAGTTAAAGAGGAAGTATGAGCTCCAGCTGGATCAAATAAAAAATAATAAAAAAGAAAGAAGGGTGTTTAAATTCTCAATATTGCCTTAAAACTAAAAATCAGCACTAAGGCACAATTTGGCTCTTAAAAGTAACTATGGAAAACTGGCACCTGCTTCCTCAACAGATCTCCTCCCTGGGTGTATCCAGAGATATATCTTCTTAAACTAGTGGTTTAAAAAAGTTTCTACAGCTGTTGGACCTGCGAGACACAACTCATAAATGGGACAGGACTGAGCTGGAGATTTCCTGGTCCATACCTGGCTGAACTTCATCACTGCACTGACACTGCAAGCAACAACCCCAATGTCTCAAAATCCCACCCTCTCCTGCAAGTAAGGATAAAATGTTACAGCAACCCTAAAATGAAAAACATGTCAGTTTGTACACATGCACCCAAGTTGCTCTCTGGTCATGTGTGTGGATAACAGTGGCAGAGTCACAGCTGGACAAAGCTTCTCTTTCCTGCCTGAGGAGCAGGACAGCTGAGGCTTAGGCACTGTGTCACCTGTGGGAGGAAACTTCTTGCTGCAACAAACTGGGCAAAGTGTTAGTGTCTCTTTCAGGCACATGAGCGCCAGCTCAGACACCAGCGCTAACATCAAGGAGGAGGTGAAGACACAGAGAAAGAATATAATTCAGTTTTGAGGAATGATGCACTGCAACCCCAAAGCAGTGGTCATTCATGGCATTTCTCCAGCATTGCGAATGGAAACAGAAACAAAAGGCCTGACCTGCCCTCCTGCCCCACCTTTTCTCCTTTCTGTAGCTCAGCCTCTCATCCTAGAAACACAATTCTCTTTCATCTCTTTCCAAAAAGCCATAGGCCAATTTTGAGCACCAGCCAAAAGCTGTGTAGCCATACTGGGCTCACTAAGTCCCAAGCCTGTTGAACTGAGCCCTTAGGGTTCTAATGGCAGACTTTGACCAGGCAAGGATTTAGTGCTGCTCTTCTCTGAGAGCAGCATCTCTGGTGCCATCAGACACAAAGACTTGGCTCAGGCTGCAGCAGAAGCTGCAGGCTGCCTGCAAGCAGCCATGAAGATGGACAGACAGGGTCAAGGCGGCTCACATTAGCACACTCATATCTGGATTCTCTACTGAAATCTTGGACACTGCAATGAGCTAAACAGACCTCCTGTGCCATTGCCTCTGTTCAAGCATTACCGAATTCCTGCAGCTCATGGTCAGGCAGTAGGAAATTTCTCCATACTCACATACAAGCTCTGGAAAGCAACAGGAGCTGAACTATGTGCTAGCCCAGCATCATAACAATTTCTTAACTGCAATTTTATTCTGAATCGTTCCAGTCTTTACAGCTAAGTTGTAACTATAGCACGGTTATCAAATTAGCTTAAGGAATAATTTATTTATTTAAATCAGAAAGAATTACATATCTTCCCTAGTTCTAATACATGTAAGTATGTAATACATGGATGCAAATGTGGTGTTTGGGTACACATGCATACAATACACTGATAAAACGCTGCTTTATTATGAGGTGTCAAGAACTGGTTGATCACAATGTTTCTTGTTTTTACTGTGACTAAAAGAGATTGATACTCTTGGGCAATGTATTATTTTGCCAGTTATATCAAATGAAAAGCTAAGTAACATCAGCAGCAATTCAAAATAAGGAAAAATCTGCATATTGTAGAGAGGTTATATCTTGTTTTGTCCAGTCAGTGACTTAATGAATTAGATTATATTCAATAAAGCAAAATCTGTTTCTTAAAATGCATACCTACTTGGTGCACTTTGCCCTTTTTCTTTTTAATTTTTAATATTCAAAAGTTATGCTGCACCATTAAACCATATAACACTATAGCTATGTGTAATCAGAATTCACACATCACAGCCCTGCCAGACACCCACTAAGGAGGGGGGATTTTTCCTGTGAAGGCAGCTCCTCCCAAAAACAGAAAGAACATTTTATACCCTCTCCAAGAGCCATGTTCATGCACTGATATCAGACCCAATGTGCAATGCCAGTTTAAATTGATCTTTGCTTTAAAGCCATTGCAGTGAGGCCTCCCCCCACCCTTAGAGGCATCCTCTGACTTGGGGAAACTCCAGCAGGATCCAGTAAGGGACCCCCAAAAGGCAGGGCAAGGCCTGCAGCTCTCTCGAGGCGTTCATGTTTGATGCCACATTGAAATGGGTGATCTCAGCTTCAGAGGCTTTGCCAGATTTTGGAGCTTCACCAGACCTTTCTGATCAACAACTGCAGAGCATGGAGGATTCTCTTGGCTCAAGACATTTCTGTCCGGTAGGATGGAGAGGGAGAAGGGACAAACCTCCAGCTCATTCACTCTCCAGTGGACTAGAAAAACTGAAGGAGTGCAGCCCACAAACCCCACTGTGCCATAGGAATTGACAGGAGTTCATCACAGGGACCTTAAATCCTTAAAAACCTGAGGGCCTGATGTAAAGGTTTCCACTGACTTTGGATCAGGTCCTGAGTGTAGCACACAGCAGGATATTATCCTTAGGGAATACCAGAACAACTTTCATCTGGAAGTGTCAGGCTGAGGAAAAAGGTGTTGCTCATCCTGTGCTGTGGGGTAAATCCAAAGCCCCATCCTGCATCATTTCTCAGTACACACAGCATCCGGATAGAACATTTTAAATCGTGAGATTTTAAAATATCCTTCAAAGCACTTTCCCAACTATTCAGCTTTGGTAGTGACCATTTTCTCATGAGATGTTGATTACCCTTACCATTTCCATGACCATCTATTATAAATAATGGCCATGCACAGAACTGTGTAGGTGCAGCACATTAATTTTGATACTGCTATGTGATGGGGGCATGCAAAACGGCTTCTTTGGGAAGGTCTCTCCTCCCTTCCTATTCTGATTTTTCTGCTTCTATACTTGATGACTAGCAATAAAAATGGGTAAACAGAGATCCAAGGGAAATGAAACTACATCTGCAGAACATTCAGAGCCAAAATACACAAGGTGGATAATTTGCATGCTGTATGTAAAAAGTAGTTATGCAGCTTTCTTCCTACTCTTTACATCTCCATAAAACATAATAATAGATTTCTAATTATACATCCAAATAATAGGCAAGCTGCAAGATGCTGGGAGAAAATTAGAAAGGGGGAAAGAAACCAACCAAAGGTACAGATGTAATGAGGGTAGTGACATTTCTATAAAGACGCTTTAATGGTTGTTAAGTAGTCATTTTGAATCAGAAATTTTTTAAGTGTCCTAATAGGAGTTTTCATTTTCAAACAATTTGCTATGCAGTTAAGTGATGTCAGACTACAAGCTGCAATCTACTACAATGACCAAAGAAGAGCTGTTTTCACACCCATCACAATATATAATTGATTCCTAAATTGGCTTTCTACAAAAGAAACCAATCAGATTTATGCCAAATTCAGGCAGTGGATGAAGTCTTGACTTTTGATGTTAAACATCTGATAAACTTTCTGCTAACATAATGTGCTATATTAAATGGTAAGTTCCTTAACATAAAAAAAAGCTAACAGTGGATCATGAAGCACAGCCAGTGTCCCCTTTTTATGGGCAAATAAAATCGGCTGCATTGCTGTAGGGAAGGGGTACATCCTCGGCCCATGCACAATGTGAGTGTTCCAGACAGCAGTTCCTCCTTCCCACAGTGGAACCCTTCCCAAACTTTGTCCTGCCAACCTGATAGCAGCCCAGCTACCAGGTGGGGGAGATCTGGAACCCCAAAGAACAAAGGGTGATACCCCAAAGAGTTGAAGCATTAGGCACCATTACAGCATCAGTCAGAGCCACAGCTTCCACACTGAACAACAATTCACCATCTGAGGGGGCTCCTCTCCTGAGGGGGCTTCTCTCCTAGGGCTTCCCCAGCCTTCGGCAACCAGCAGGGTTGGCCTGGCGCTCTTGGAGGTTCAGTTGCCCCTGACACTCTGCAGCTGCTCTGAGCTGTTCTGCTTCCTGCCCAGTTTTTGTTTCATACTTTGGAGTTATCTTCACAGGGCAGCTGCTTTGCACACTCCTGGTCTGAGGCATGAGTCTTCCAGAGGGTAATGTGTATGCTTTGCACTCTCAGCCCATCCATATCAGCTCCATCAGCACACCTGATGCAACCAGCTATCCCTGATGAATTAAGGCAGAGATCACCCAGAAATCTGGCTGTTAGAGAAAAAAAGAAGCAAATGTTTTTCCAATTGAATTTTCTAAATATCGTTTTCCTTCCTCATTTTGCCTTAGTCAAATAAAATCGTTAAGGGATCTTTGCGACTTGAGTATATACGAGTCTTTCAGCCTTGGAAGCATGACTTAGACAAGAAAATAATCTGCCCATTTGCTTAACCTCTGAAATTAAATGGAGTTCAGAGGAAATACTAGGGAAGGAATTAGAATAGATCTCAAAGTGACTTTCTTACAGGGAAGGGAACTCTTTGAGGGAAGCTGTTAAACCTGTGCCTCATCAGCTTTCCTAGCAGAAGCAACAGCTATCAGAGATATTTCAGATGAAAGATGCAGGAGGGACGCCTGTGGCCTTGGCTCAAAGACATCCAAGAGGTGACAGCACTCATATAAAGGTCTCGGTAAAGAACACACTTTCCAATTCCTAAAAATTTAACTGCAGCTGAGCAAGGAGAAAAGCAAATTCCTCTCTACATTGCAGGTGAAGTAATCGGTGAGTGAGCTTTTACTAAATAACAGATCATAGATGTCTATTACATGAGCAGGGGTATCCCTTGCTTCAGCAATGCTGGGGTCCCTCCCCACCACAACACTACAACACCAGTGAGATCTTTCTGAGCCTCAGTTCCCTCCCACAGCAAACCCAGAGAGCAAACGCACCAAGAGCACACCTGGCACTGCAACACACACTGCAGCAGCTGCCTGGGACTTTCCTCAGCTGACCCCAAAGTCCATTACTGAGATGGGCACGTCCAAATCAGGTTGAACATGACAGGTGACATGCAGCAGAAAGGTCAACGATGCTGACAGTCCAGCTGCCCTATGATTTATTTGTGAGCTGAGCAAGGAGGATAGTGTGCAACCACGTGTTTGTATTCTTTTGGAATGAAGCTGAAGGCAGCAGATGTTTTGTCTCACACAGAACTGTCAGTATCCTTCAGTATCCAGACAGCCTTCCCAGGCATTGTCGTTCCTGCCTAGGAGCCCTCAGCGAGGATTTTGCTGGCTCACCTCACACTTGCAGAGAGGGGCACGTCATGCTCAGAGAAGTGTGAGAAGCGTTTCGTAAGGCAGAGACACAAGGTCCTTTACAAAACAATGACCTCTTCTTTCTCTGTTACGTAGTCTGTAACAATATTCTTATCATTTTACCATTGCCAATGCATAATCTATACTCATTGCTTTGTAAAATACTTTTCTCTAAAACCTCTGTTAATGTTATATGAATACAAGTTTAAACAAACAAAAATACCCTGTTGATATTCCCACCAGCACAAAAGCATGACAGCTGCCACTGCCCATATGTGATCCAGCACTCAAAGAATTAGGTATATATGGCCAAAGTTTTAGTGGTGCCACCAATCCAAATCCTGCAGAGCTGCTCTGGGACTTGAAATAAGGACTGGACCAAGACATGCTGTAATTTTTAAAAATAATTTCTGCCCTGGTACTGTTAGTGCAATTTTTTTTTTGCATTATGTCAGTTAAAACAGTTACTAAGGTAAAGTGTAACCAGGCAAGCAGGAAAGTGTCAGCATCAGTTCTGGAACCAAGAA
The DNA here is from genome assembly GCA_013400915.1 of Pardalotus punctatus. Taxonomy (NCBI): domain Eukaryota; kingdom Metazoa; phylum Chordata; class Aves; order Passeriformes; family Pardalotidae; genus Pardalotus; species Pardalotus punctatus. The sequence continues at coordinate 125,756 of VZTX01029171.1, read as the reverse complement.
GAATTTACTTTTGTTGACCTCAGAGACAAACCAGCACTTTCATAAAGATTGAACTATCTTGGATCTCCTGCTAATTATCTCTCAGTCTGAAATTGCTTCTGTGATGTACTAGTCTCCTCAGGACACATGACAAGCACACACTACTCTGCTTGCATTGTTTATTATGTCAGTATCATCAGCATCTGAATATGACATTTATTGAAATGATGAATAAATAGACAGGACACACCTTGAATGCCTTAAAGATTCAGTGTGTTGAAATACACTCAGCTGTGAGTGGGGGACTCACCGTTTTCTTCTTTCAAACTGAGCAAATTCCCAACAGAGCAGCAGAGTATCCACTGCAGCTGATGTGGCTGTAAACTAGGAGAGAAATGGCAGGTGGACTGGAAACCCATCAGAAAGACTTCAACATTTGGGTACTTAATATTGAAAACTAGAAGTGAAGGTGATTTCTGGCCCAGTGGCTTAGGGCAGTTCCAAGGCACCATGAAGTCTAAATCCATTATTGCCCTGTTGTTGGCTTGTTTTGTTCTGCTCCCACACTGTTTATGTGGGCAGGTATGCGGGCAGTGATTTATGTTTACATGTTTGTCCAGACATTTAGTAAGGTACTGCAACCTATATCCACTGTTGCTAGCACAGCATAAAAAATACAATTGCTTCCAATTACAGCCCATGAAATTTTATCCATATAAAATATCACAGTATACTGGGAATATTAATTTCTGTATTTACAAGATATTTTGAAACTGTACAGAGAAAATTCAGTTTCAATAACAAACCTCCCCTCCCCTTAGGCAAAACTGATTTCTGGCATTTTACTTATATATTTATTATGTTATGTACAGATTTGATATGAGATTTCTAACAGTAGGTTTAGATTGGACATCAAGCAGAAATTCTTTACAATGAGGATGGTGAGACACTGGAAAGGTTGCTCCAAATAGCTATGGCTGCCCATCCCTGGAAGTGTTCAAGGCTGGGTTGGATGGGCCTCTGAGCAATTATGTGTAGTGGAAAGTGTCCCTGGCCATGGCAGGGAGAGTGGAACTAGATGGTCTTTGAAGGCCCCTTCAACCCAAACCTTTCCATGATTTTTGATGACTGGCACAATGTTACAGTACCATTTCCAAGCTTCAAAGAGCAGCTGGCATTCCTTAGCATAATGCAATATTAATTTGAAGGTATTACCTGTACACTGAAATTAGATTGCTGAAAACTAGTATTAACTGGCATTTCTTATTTCTCACTAAAACCGTTTTTCTTCTCATGAGAAAAAAAAGTCCTGGAAAGACAATCCGATTTAGCCTTTTGAAACCCAATACATTTACTCTCATATGACCCTGCTGCTAGCGAGGCACTGTTTATGAGGAAGATTCCTCATTTCTTTCCCAAGAATCCACATTCCACTCCTGGCACCGGCTCTCCGCATTCCGTTGCGAACTGCGCCACCTCGTGGCCCCGCGGCAGCATTAACCACCCCGGGACACCCTGAGCTTTCCCTGCTGACCGAAGGAACGGGACAAGCACCAGAAATCGACGGCACAGACATGTTCCATTTGTCTCATAGGCAATTCTGGTATCTTAACTCGAAGGAAAAACATGAATTTTATGGAGAGGAAAAAAAAAAAAAAAGCCTGGATGCATTACAACATGCATTTCCCAAAAAGCATGGAGGGCTTTTTTCTTTTTGCCCCACATTCAGAAAATATTTTAATGTTTAGTGCATAAGCACCTGTCACATTCAGGACACTAAATTCTGAAATCTTGTCGGCAAGATAAGTTGATCCACACTGCAAGTGTTAAAAACTGATACCTAAAAGCCGGGCTTGAACACAGAAGCCAGGTGTTTAGGACTGCTTCTCTCAATAACCTTGGAAATGCAATGGAGTAAGAGAAACAGGAAGTTAAAACAGAGTATTCAAACTGATGAACTGATTCTACTACTGTGCTGCTGTCACAAACGACAATTAACAACCCCGAAAAATTTCCTTATTTGGTTCTCCCACACAATACTTGATGTCTGCAAGAATGAGTGGAAAAAACGGTAGTTTCACCTTTTCATGAGCTTTAACACTACAGACATAATCTTTCTTAATACAACTATTTAATTTCCTAACTCCTAAATGCTGACACATATTGCAGGTGATTGAGAGGAACTTTATACAAATAATAAAGTATAAAAACCCAAAACCAAACTGTACGATTCTGGGGCTTTTTTTCTTTTTTAAAAGTGTTTTTCTCTTTTGGCTCACTTTCAGATGGTGTTGGAAGACTGAGACAGCAGCTATGAAGGAAGTGACCTGGCTGTACAGCACTAACGAGTATTTCTAGGGACTTTCCTAAAAAGTTGTGGTAAATTCTGAAACTTTATCTCGATTTTTTTTCTCAGTTCAGACATCAAAGGCCATGGCCATAATCTTTTGGAAGATAAAATATTAATAATTCCTTTAAAACATGACAAAAGACTTTGCATGTTGTATGTGCTGCTATACTTTTGCACTTGTAAAAGAAGCTTCTTGGCTAGTAATGAGGTAGGAAAATTAATATGGCCAAATTGATCAATTCTCATTTGAGAAGATATTAAGATTAAAATTCTACTATTTAATCTTCTTCAGAATTTTCTTCAGCAAACACCTTCCAGTGCATGTGCTTATGATATGTTTCATTATGTGAGCATGTCAAAAGAATCCTTAGGTACCTATCTGAGCACAGATGAATGTTTATATTGCAAGTCACAACTTCTACTGATACATGATATAGAGTTATTTTGCTACACACAAGCAATTCAGATTTAAATTAACAGAAATGCTAGTTAAGCCATTCTGTATTTGCCTCAGCATAAAATATGTCATGTAAAACCTCCATTTGTTATTCAAAGGGACAGGTGAATTGCCTCAGCTGTTGAATTCCATTTAACAAATCACAGAATCTTCTGCATTGGAAGAGACCTCTAAATTCAGAGTCCAAGCACTTACACAGCACTGCCAAGACGACCACTAAAGCATGTCCCCAAGCGCCACATCCACATGTCTTATAAACACCTTCAGAGATGGAGGATCCACCACTTCTCTGAACAGCCTGATCCAGTGCTTGACAACCCTTTAGGTGAAGAAAATTTTCTTAATATCCAATCTAAACCTCCCTGGGCAAAATCTTAGGCCATTTCCTCTCATCCCATCACTACCCACTTTGAAAAAGAGGCCAACAACACCCACCTTACTACAATATTCTTTCAAGTAATTTTAGAGTCTCATACTCTGATTGAGATAAACTACCTTAGCAATGAGAAATCTTGCCCAAGTTTACAGAGTATTTTTAAGGGAACAAGAGTTAAAAAGAAGCACAGGCTTTGGAGAGTGAGGAATCACAAAAATGTCAGTCAAGGATGCACACCCAGTTTCTGACCTTCTCTGTTTTGCTCAGCTGATGAAGTCTACTTACTTGCTGCCCCCTGCAAACACAGATTGGGAAAATAATGACCCATACACATCACTTTTAGTTACTTAGCACCTGCAGCGATCTGCTGGCACATTTTGAGACCTCGAAGCAGTAAAGTTTTTGGTACAATCTACAGCAAATAAGAAGCAGAGCAGGTACTCCAGCACTTTAAAAAAATCTGACTGGAAAGGAACAATTCCAAGTATCGAAGTATTCTAAATGAAAAGAAAGTTGGAAAGTGCCCTGTTGTTAAAACTACCAAGTTGAATTTTTCTGCTTTTCCTGGTGAGAACTTTATCCTCTTTTTTGCTGTAGCCCACTTCCTGCAGGACAGATGAAGGATACACTCTTCCTTAGAACTATTTGACCTCTGTCCCAGGAAGGAAGTTGGCAATAAACCAAAACCTTAAGCTTCTGGGTGAATGCTGTAACCACTAATCTATTTTGGAAGGCTACAATTATAGACAGAAGGTGGGCAGCACTGTCATCACCTCCTGCTTCTGATTTTAAAACAGAAAAGTTATGACTGTATTTGGCAAAGAATCCAATGCTATCTTTATGCATTAGCCATATTCGGAACACGCCTCCTTGAACAGTCCCCTTGAGATTTAAGGGGTGGAGAAGAGTGCTCTAAAAGACAACCTCAGTTTAATCCCTCCAGCTCTTTCTGCATTTGAGGGAAGAACAGAAAAACTGACTCCTCCAGAGGATGATTCAGAGAACCTAAATTTAGGTACTTGTTCTGAATCACTCCCTACTTAACCTGGGGAAGCATCCTAGAGACAACCGATTCCACAGGCAAAGGTTATTCTCTGTGACAGTTCCTCTCTTAACATCCCCTCAATTGTCACTACTATTCTCACTGGCTTCTCAACTCCACCACAGTTTAGGTAGAAGTTGTTTCTTATCCTCAGACACCTGTAAGGCAGGAAGGAGGCATAAGGAAGATGTCCAAATACCTGGTTAGGAGATGCCTAATTTCAGAATTTAAATTGCCAAACCATTAAACAAATAGACTGAATTTTAGAAGTTATAATCCACCAACAATATCATGAATCTTTATTGACTTCATTGGAGCTAAGATGCAAAGTTGGTATTTGGGCTACTATTTTACATCTAGCATTGTCAAATTGCACCATGATTTTCCAGAATTTTAAATAAATTGACAGTTGTTTGTTGGTTTCAAAACAGAAGACCAAGTAATTATAAAGGGGGAAAAAAGGTATTTATTACTAAATATATTTATACAACAGTTTTAATTCATAAAGCAGTATGTTTTGAAATTTTGGTAGCACTTTGTCCTTCTTTAAATACTCAAGACTTATCGCTTTTTCCAGGTGAATTTCCGTCTGGGCCCCTCTTGACCAGGCTTTTTTCGTTCCTTCACACGTGGGTCAACTGTTAGTAATCCAGCTATGAAACAGAAAAGCACCCATTTATTTATTGTTACTAGTTAATATTACAGGTATACTACATGTGAGCCAGTAACTTTGACTTTCTATAACAATACGATTTGTAACATCTAGAGGACTAAAGGTTCAGAACCACAACACACTGAAAAGGAGTGTCATCAGGTCCTCTGACATTTTAACTTTGCTTTAGTGACTGAACTTCCTTCACATTTTCTTTTACAAACCACTAAAATAATCCCACATTTTTTTAATCTGTCCATATTGCTTAAGCCCTTAGAGCAGTGGTCCTCAAACTTTTTTGATCACACTGTCCTAACAGTAAAGTATTTGTGAGCATGTATTCCCAAATATATGTATTTATTCATTTACAAATTAAATACACTACATTCTTATTGAATTCCAATGGATCAGTTGCACACTCCTCACTCTAAAGACTACTGCTTATATTTACATATAAGAACAAATGTATTTATATCTATAAATACACTTAAAAGTGTATTTGGCAATGTCCCAAACATGTTCAGAATTACACTGATGTCAGTACAGATACCAAACTCATTACAATGTCTATTTACAACAAAGGTTTTCCTAGCAAGTCATACTTGCCAGTACTGAAAAGGTACAGTCAAAGAAACTTGTTGCAAAGATAGCAGCATGAAGGTAGCTTTGGTTTCATGGCTGGCAACAGAGTGAAAAAAATCACAGCTGTTCTGCCACTAATACAGGCAGGTACTCTTGCTACTAGTCCAGAAAGAGCATAGTTACAAGCTGACTGTTCATAACTCTGCATTTGCTAAAACAGTATGGGAATCTCATCACTGAGAAGCATCAAATCCTGCAGTTATCTAAATAAATTCTATCTTATACTAGGTAACTTGTAAACACTAAATAATGCAGGAGAGAAAAGAAGCTCTCTCAGTTTGGCTAGTTGCACACAGTACATTTATGCTCATTACTCTCTCTTCAAAGCCAACCCTCCAGCACTTATGTTCGAGAAGAAAACTTTTTTAAACATGAACAAGATGCGACCAGCCAAGTAAAACAAACCACAATCTCAGTACCTTACAGCTCACTAATGTCTGATCCAGATTTATTTAGTAGTGAATACACATTCATGTTTTGTGATTCTATGTTGAGGCAATATAAGCTAGTTAACAGACCTAAAAGAGGTCATGAACAGATGGAAAAACGCTTGAGAAGTCATCCAAAATGCACACAAAGGATGCTAGGAAACAAGTGAAAATCTACAAATAAATGCAGATCCCTTTCATACAATATACAAGGTTTCACTGGGATTATTTACTCAAATCTGATCCTTAATGATCCTTGTATTAATTCTGTTAATTACCAGAAACACATTAAGAAACATTGAAATAATTTCAATTCCTACCTTGCCTCATGAATTCCACCTCCTTTTCTGTCACAAAACTCCTTAAGGCTTTTGCAGAAGCTAAACGTATTGCTCCAGCCTGTGCAGATCTTCCTCCACCAGAGACTGTGCAAACCATATCATGTTTTCCAATTCTGCCAAGAAACTGGAAAGGGAACAGCAACTGTTCCCTAAGGGGGGGGGGGGGGGGGGCAAACCCAAGAAAAATTAAAAAGATTCATGTGCATAAAGTTCCATGCTATGCACATTTCTTATCATTGCATATACAAAAACATAGTTAACTTTTAGGCAGAGATCCAGAAGGGCATTCATATCTCATTCAAATCAATAGAAAATTATCAGCTAGGAGCATATTCCAAACGCCAATGGTAAGTACTTTAAGTTCAGTTTTACAACTACTTTTATTCTGCTACTTCTTTATAGAAGCCAAGATTCATAAGCTCTGGATATTGAAACTGAGCAACCTCTCCCTCTATTCTTGAGCTTAAAAATCACAATAAAAAATAAAAATAAAAATCACATTAGGGATAGAAGCCTTATGCCAGCCTTATGAGAAATCTTCTCTGTATGAGACTGTGCACATCCTCCAAAACCTGAAGCTTTACATGAAGTCTCTCACCTTGTTTGCTTCCTCTATGTTACTGTATGCCAGAGTAATTGCACATGCATGCAATTTGCAAATCTCTTGGGAAACACTTAAAGATAATGTTTACTATTTATTTTTAAAATAAATTTCAAGCCCTTTCTAAGGGGACTAAAATTTGAACTATGCAAAGAGTCTGTGCTCTTGGCTTTTGCATCGCTTCAGAAAAGATGAGACAAGGAGCACAGAGCAATGCTTGCCTATCAGTAAACTCCCGAAAATTAGGAGGAAATGCAAGACTCATTTTCATAAAACAGACAGTTACACAGAAACAAGAACACAGAATCAACAATGTGGAACACAGCACCAACATATAATTGCATGGCATTACTTTTGCTGGAATAATTTAAGTACAGTAAAAATACAGCACTTCATAGTACTCTCACCTGTCCTGCAGCACTGGGAAGTAATGTAAAATGTCTATTCCATTCACCGTAATTTTTCCAGACCCATTGTCATAAACTACTGCAGTAGCCCTTGCAGTTTTTCTTTTACCTTAAAGGAATTAAACCAAATCTGTTACAAGGCTTCAATATTCTACAGAACTTCAAGTGTTCAAGTAGTTAAACAAATCTCAACACATTCATACAGTGCCAGCTCCTTGGTTTTACAGGCTGAGATAACAAAAAAAAAAAAAAA
>VZTX01029171.1:86698-118129 GCA_013400915.1 Pardalotus punctatus | reverse complement strand
GTCCAGCCCTTTGGTTTTACAGGTGGAAAAAAAAAAAAAAAAAAAAAAAGCAAACAAAGAACAACTAGCTTTCAATATATTTTAATCAATGTCTATTAAGTGGGGGATAAGTGTGTGTTGGAAGACCAATCTCCTTCAGCACAAAGGAAGCAAACATTCTGATAAAGGAATTATGAAACAAGACATTTTTCTTCATTTTGGGGGTGATGGGGCACAAAAAAGACTGGCTTTGAACTTATTAAGCCTGGTGGCTTTTCTTAAATCACATGGGTTGCATGCTCATCAAACTTCATTAACTACTCTTCTGAAGATACTGCCGAAAACCAGTGCGAATTAAATAGCGGTCTGGTGCTCTCACATCTCTTAGTTGTCACATAATCTTGAAGACAACCCAGGTAAAGCAGAGATCTCTAGCCATTTTGCCCCTCAGATTCTCTGTGACCGTTGTTCTTTTTATCATCTGCTGCCTATTGCATAATACCCATAATCTCTAAGATTCCTCTTAAATGTACAGCACAAAGTGTGTGTGCACACATACTTTGTCCAGAAAGTCATCAGTCTTTCATACACATGTTGCTACATTATTTTTTTGATGCAATTGCTTGTATCCTATTTTATATTATTCTTCAACTATGCGTCACTCCAATGAAATCATAACAGCCTGTATTTAGTAGACACAGAGACCTTCATGGTTTTTCTCTAACATCCCCTCATCTCGGTATGAATGATCAATATCCCATTACCCATTTCTGTCCCATAATATTTAGAGATTTCTTCTTCACATTTTCCTAGGCTGCTTGTAAATATCCAAATGCTTTACTATTTATTCTTTGCATCTTCAAAGTTCCCCTTTGCTGGACTGCCTACAGAAGTCATTACAAAGGTTACTCAGTAGTCTAAGTATGCCATTTTTATACTAAGCAACAACACTGTTATATCCGTGGAATTATTCTTACGTGTTTGTGCTCCTGCAGTCCTCCACTTTATGTTCAGCACTCAACTCTGGCCAAAACTGAAAGTCCTTTCATATCCTACAGCCTGTAACACAATGGGATCCTCTCTCCAGAGTATAGAAATACTGTACAGAAATACATATAAAAACAGCTGATAGAGTCTGGGCCAAAAACTTGCACTGTCTGACCAGACCGTGTCATAGTGGTGTCATGAAACACTAAGTTAACAGCTATACATGCGGCATACACATATGTAAGCATATAAAATGAAGTAGCGAGACTTTCAGCAAAGTTGTACATACTATAAAGAAAGCAGTGCGAAGAGGAAAAAAATCTGCATCATTACCAATCAACTTAAAATTATTACCTTCCCCGGTGCTGAAGGCCACTCCTCGCTCATCATACTGCAAGGGCTCAATAACCACCTTCTGCAACTGCGCAGGAACTTCTTTGGAAAACTTCTGTATATACTCCTTCTCGATGTCAGCACATGGCAATGCCACCAATTTTTGTAAGAGTTGAATAAATCTTGAATACTGTAAGACAACAAGACTTCATTAAAGGATGCAAGTGTAATTGCATTTGCGAAAACTTCTATTTTTATATAATGTATCTTTCCTACTTCACTTTTATTGATGATTTCTGACAAGATGACACTTTTGCACCTACATGCTGATTTAAGAACGGCATGCAGTTGCATCATTTTCTGTGTGACTAAAGACATCTAGTTCTTTCTTCAAAAAACAGTGAAACTTTACTTCAAAGCATAACCAACCCCTCTTTAATAAAGGATTATTGTATTAGAATGAAGTCCATCTCACTTTTAAAAAGAAAGCACTGGGGGGGAGATGTCTTAATTATTTTATTATTGTTTTATTAAAATAGCAAAAGGAAAAGATTTTCACCTGATTTTGAGTAAGTCAGCATATTCACTGATTTGGAAATAATTTTATTTCACTGAACTGAATCTCATAAATTATTATATATCATAATGTATACAAAAATGCCTATCTTTGGCTGTTCAAGCTGAATTACTTTAATGTTTATGATTTCCTTTAAAACCGAACAATCAAGGTATTTAAAAATTCAAGAGATACTTGACTTAAAGGGCAACCTCTTGAAACAAATTATCCTTCGCTACTGTGTGGTTCTCCTTCCCCCTTATATCTCCCTCCAAAGTTCTTCAACATGTGATTAAAGAGTACACACCACTGTGTTAACCCATTTGTGCCAAAAGCCGGGATGTCCTGTTACCAAGTGTTACTGGCAAGGGCACGAGATGGCCCCAGACCAGAAATAAAGGTATCCTATCATCAAAAATGGATTTTTCATATAGTTATCAACCTGATTTTTGAAGGTTTTTTTTTACTTGCAAGTGGTTATTGAAAGTATTTGCTCTTTTCTCCGTTACCAGAGTCTTCTCTGGCACAAAATTACTACTTTTCTTGTAATTTAATAATAGTCCCTGGAACTCTGACATCACTTGAAAACTACTTCTACCTAATGATATGACACAGATGTGTGGTAAAACCTTTGAAGAGCAGAAATACAAAAATACAAAAATGTAGAAATTAGAGACTATACAAGTAGAAAGCTTCCAAGAGTTTTCACTTGGAGAGTGCAAAGGAAAAAAAATCAATAGCTCTGATTTTGTTTAATAATGTAAGCATTATTTATGTTTAATAATGTAATTGAAAATCTTGTTGCAGTGGCAAAAGATAAGAATTTGCACAGGTAAGACTGGCAGCATATACCAAGACATTTCAAATATATTTAAATTATGTTTTTTCTTATAGGCTGAGGCTCTGTGGTCTTACATGTAAGAGGCCAGTATAGAAGGGTTTGGTGCTGGTTTTTGGTTGGTTGGGGTTTTTTTAAGCTTATTGCAATCTACTTTTACAGATGCAGAATGTGCTAAAACGAAGCAGTGAAGAACACCAAACTGGTTGGTCGTACAAGTAGACCTGGCATTTGAAGAGGAAAAATGTGTTATTTGAAATGCAGGAGCTACTGAAAACACTGAAGTCATAATGGCTTCTACTGTGAACAAGATAGAGCAAGTCTCCTGGGTATTACCAGGATGGAGAACTTACAACAACTACTTCTAACTTATGCTTGTGGACCGCAATCTGCTTGAGACCTTCTCACATCCCCCACAGACAAGGAAGCCATCGCATGCTTCTGTTTCAGATGACAAGTGAGCAAATGGGGTGCTTGCTGCTGTTTTGCTATTTTTGCAAAGATGCTGTCCACAGGACAGGCAAGATTGAAGAACACTGCTAGGTGAGAAAACACTGGGGATGTTCAAACAAATGGAGTTACATTCTCTGGTACTGTCGTATTGAAGCCCAAGCTTCCAAAAGGTGGCCTCATAGACTGTATCTGCTGTTACAAAATCTAATGCTCCTCAGGGGACTGCAGGGAAAAGCTCTGAGTGAGAAAAAAGTGTATGACTATTAGGCTGAACAGTCTTACTCCCAGAGACAGATGTAAACGATGACTTCAAACCTACAGAGTGATACAGTTTGAGGACACCAAAGAAACTACAAAACCCTCCTCTCTCCTACCATATTCGTATCAAGGGGAATATAACAGGAGTTATCTGCGTCAAACCGCAGATCTATACAGCTTTGTATCTTGTTCCTGATATTTGATTCTGCAGCCAATCACGATGAAAAAGGAATCCTTATTTCTAATAAGCCCTCTGTGATTTTTCTATCATCACCATGTCATCCTTACGATTAAATAATCAGAACTCTGTGCAGGTTTACTACCGTACAAATTCATTGCATTTCCCCATCTTAGTTATTCTTCTCTGCAATTAGTAACAGAGGTTCTAGCCCTGTCTGTTTTTCTTCTGTAACTACAATAAATGACAATTTATTTCTACAATAAAGTGTTATTATTCCCCATTCCTGACCACATAATTTAGATGACAAGGAATAAGTGCTCTAGGTCTCGCAATGTTACCAGGAGAAAAAGAAAAAGTAAACTATGCTAGTAACAATGGAAAGTTCTTAAGAGTTCTGTATTGTACTAGATAAAAAATATCAACACAAATCACTTCAAAACAACATGAACGTGACAGTGCTGTGAACATATATATTCTTCATCACAAGACACAAAACACTTTTGAAGAGCACCTGCTTCCACATAATACCTTTCTAGTACCCAAATTTGCACCCAGAGTCCATATTTTTAAGACACAACCCTCCTTAAGATTTGAAAGATTAATTACTTACATCATCATCTGACAGTTTTTCTAACAACATTTCTTCCAATTCAATCTTAGTCAGCCATCTGCTGCCAGCCAGGTTTCTGTTTAAAATATCACATATATTCTTCCTTTAATTAACCATGCAATTAGAGTTACATCACAAAAGACCACACATACAGTCAGTCTTCGTTCAGAAATACATTTTCCATTACAAATGAATGCAGATCACATTCCTATAGTAAACACGAGAAGGTCTACATTGGTTTTAAAAGATCTGCCTTTTGAAAAGTATGGTAACATCATGTATTGAATTAACCACATGAATATTATGAGTATCAGTTATGCATTATTCATATTATTGAAGTCTGAGATTGAATTGGAATAATACTGTAATAGGAAGTGATCTTTCCCCCAACTTAGGATTTACTTTTAAAAGACTGCTGACAGGAAAAATTTGGTTTACCAGCAGCAAAGAGCAAAATCAAAGGCAGAATGTTAAAATCAAATTATTTTGCCTCTGGTCTTTACTTTTCTGATCAATATAAAGAACTGCACTAGCAGTAAGCATAGTCAAAGTACTAACGCAGCAGTGACACCCTGTATTCTATCTACTGTGTAATCTTGAGCTGCTCAGCACAGAAACCGCACTGATGATAGCAAAAGCAGAAATTTCTAAGAAAATAGCCTCATAGAGAGATGTTAACACAACGAAAAATCAATGTTTGAAATAAATTGTTGAAATAGACACGATATGAAGTGACCAAGCAAATAGAATGCCACAATAAATATACATACCAACATTATCAGATAATTTAAAGCAAAGATGTAACTAGCTTCTTAACTCCTCAGGTTCTTTAGTAACTGTTTTCAGCAGCATTAAGGAAGCTTTGATTCAGTAGAACATTCCTTCTGAAGGTGTTTTTAACGAGTACTAGTTCTCAAGCATGTATTTTAATGCTTTTCTGAGTCAGGACACGAGAAATTATTACTTAGCAACAATGCAGATTTTAACAATGATTTTAAAAGCTTCCAATACTGACAGACTCAAGTACGTACTTACATTTACATATTGTTACTTGCTACTTCCAGTGAAGCTGGATAAAATTCCTTACATGTGAAAAGCTATAAATTTGAAGTCATTCAGATCAGGTCCTAACCCTACAGTTAATATTACAGAATGCATTCACAATAAATTAGTTTCTGGGGAAAAAAACCAAACCAAACCAATGCCCCTCAAACCAAAAAAAACCAGCACTTCCTACTGACCCTCTACCTATGCTTAGGAGATAAATCACCCTATCCAGATTAATCTCAGAGGAAGTACCATATCCAGTGTGGAAAGTAAGTCTCAAAAATCTTTTAAATTCTCTGAGCTTTACAAACCTAACAGGGAAAAAACCTTTCATCTCTGACTAGCTTTAGGTAATTTTTCACATCAGTAAATCCATGCCTGAGCTCTGTAAGGAGTCTGGTTATTTTTCAGCAGCATATACCAAGAAACTAAATGCATTTGCTCTCTTGTCTGCTCAGAAACGAACATGAATCTATAATAAAACATTCTGTGGGTCACAGGATGCTATTTATATCATGAATAAACTTCTGTTATTTAAGAAATTGAAATAATCTCAGCAAATTAATTCTTTCTCTTCCTAACATAAATAACAAATGGCTGAAATGAAGTGACAAACCAACATGATGTGCTCCTGCAGCAGCGCATAGATCTGGCTAGAAAATACACAGCAAGAACAAAGATAAAAACAACTTGGGACTGGGAAAAAAGTAACCATACAGAAAAGCAGTAAATACCAAAACCAAAACATCCTAGCTGAATCCATTTCTTTTAATTACTTGCTTAACTTAATCTTCTAATATAAAATCCTTGCAAGAAATCTCAAAAAAAATCAAGAACACAGTCTAAGAGGAGCAAACAGCACTTAAAAGCATATCCTGACTCTATGCACTAAGAAACCAACAACTGTAGATCACCCATAGTTTCTGGTTGACATGGAGCTTTTCTGTCCAATGGCTAACTAGCTGAAGAGCTTGCTGTGCATACCAGAGAAGTTAAACAGAAAAAAAGAAACTAAATTCAATTACTAATAATGGTGATAATTAAAGAAATCCAGCCAAATGAGCTTTTCTAAAATTACTAGGTTTTGATGATTTCTGTTCAAAGCCATTAGAACAAAAATAGTGAAATTAAGTATTTTGATACTCTTCAACTTAAATATTTGTAAGTTAAAATACTCAAGAACTGTAATTAAAGACTATTAAAGAGCTCAGCTTCATGCCTTAGGATTTTTCATCAGAAACAACACAGTTGGTACTTTAAAAGCCCTTGTTTTCTTATAAAAAGTTTAGCTCCTTTTTTCAAAATCCTTTAATAAAAGATATAATTAGAAAAATTAATACAGAATATATACTTTTTAATATATGTAAAACACTTGCATATATATGAATATATATATGTTTCACACAGAAACATAGAATTGTGGGTATTTTCTGTTTATTTTCAAATCACACATCAGAAATCTTATAAAGGAAAGAATATTGAAAAGAGCAGACAGAGATTAAGAGAAACAGGAGGGGTTTCCCTACTCTAGCAGTGAGAAGTGAGAGCTCCACGCACATCTGGTAAGACAGATACTCAACCTGTAAGACAGATTTCAACCTGTAATTACCATACAAATATTACATAAAGAAGAGAGCAAAAGGTAAAAATATGTTTGTGGAACAAAAGGCAGTTAGAGTGGGGAACTACCAGAAGTGCCAAAACGGGAAATGAAAGCACATTAAGAAAACTACTACCAATATTCATTCTAATTGGAAGCTTACCTTTTCTCCTTCTGAAGAGGAAGGTCTTGAACTGTCAGCTGGTCTTGATGTTTCTGAACATTCAGCAACTTTTCATATGTTTCCTTAAATGAATATGGAAAAAGTATTTAAATGGATTTTTTAATTTAATATTTAAATTTTGCTATTTAAAACATGTTTATGTGGTTTTACTCTTCAAACACTTAAAATTCAGATGTCAGAAAACAAGCAGAGATCTGACAAAAAAGAAATTCATATACAGTTCAAAATAATTGATTTTGAATTCTGCAAGTGTTTTTTGCCTTCTTACATATGCTTGTAAAACAAAAAGTTCTCAACTGTATTCAGAAAGACTACCACATTTGTATAATGAATGCAGCAATAAAACATACTGCACAATAATTTCATCAGTGCATTCACATTTTGGTTTGACTTTCTCAAAATAAAGTCAAACTTTAAGACTTACTTTATTTCATTTAGCTAAGCTTTTGTACACGTAGAAGTGTCGGATTTACTGGTGGTCCGTATCAGTCAGAACTTCTTACCCTGGCACAAAGTTGCACATTTACCATAGTCAGAATTTCTGTTCTTTCAAATGTACAGGTACACTTACTCTGAATTTTCAGTATTTTTAGGTGTGACAGAGATTTACCACATCAGGAAAAAAAAACAAAAACAAACAAACAAAAAAAAAAAACCACAAAAAAACAAAATAAAAAAAACCAAACCAAACAAAAAAAAACCCCAAACATACAAAAATAATCCAAAAGGAGAAAATATTCAAAAAAGTCACAGTAAAAATATTTAGAAACATAATCATATTTTAAACAAAGTATTTTTACGGTTTTTCTTCAGTTCAGAAACTTATGGAGACTACTTGTTCAAAAATATAATATCTAATACTCTGAATTACAACAGTGATCCAAATGTGAAATTAAATAGGAGTATTTGGAGAAATAATTATAAATTATATTGAAACAACAGGACAGTTGTACTACAACCAAGTACTTATATGTATGTCAAGTAATTTACTTCCATTTACAAGTGAAATAGAAAGCTTATCGTCACTTTCCTATACCGTACTCACATGAGTTTTAGCAAATACTAGAGAGAAACAACAGTGTAAGTACTCATGGGGACAAGAAACAAGGGGTTTGGGGTCTTTTAATTTGCATTACTTACAAAAAAACAGTAAAGAAAGAAATGTGAGACAGCTCTGTGTTGTCAAAAATTAACTAACGAAATGCTAGTTCTTAACATAAAATTGGGATTTATAAAAGGATGCAGTGAAACTTCTGCAACAGCTTAAAAAAAAACCAAAAAACCCAAAATAGAAGCCCCTTGCTTAGTTATAAACACCTACTGTTCAAGCTGATTTGTTCACTAATATAAAATACACCTGCACATACACTAAAAATATTTGTACTTAAAATGTATGAGCAAAGAACAGATTGTTATCTGAGCTGCACTCAAAGCATTTAAATAGGGACAATTCACTGAAATATCTGATGCAGGTCACTGATGTCATTTTTAATGCCATCTTCCAATATTTTAAAAATATTTTTTAAATAATTCCACACTCAAAAATCTTGAAGTACAAAATCATCCACTTTTGAAACGGCACGAGAACTCATAGTAGTAAACCTTTCAGAAAGCTGTTATTTTTCATGAGATAATTGTATCAGATAGGAACTAGGAAAAATTTTCAACTTAAAGTTTATTCATCTTCAAACACAGGAAACATTACATAAAAGAGTAGAAATCCTATTTTCAAGTATTTGCAAACCTCAGAAATATAATCATGGTCCTCTAAGATAACATGATATGGTATCACCACTGTGGACAAGACTTTTGTCATTTCACTCTAGTAATTTTAACAACTCCATTCAGAGCTGACAATGAGGCTTCAAAAATCATTGCTTATACATTAAAAGCACAGACATAGTTTGAGTTAGAGGGCATGAGGTGTGCCTGCACCAAGAAATTTGTAGGCATTTGTAGTTAAGACATGGAAAAGAATGAGTATGGAAGCTGCTGCTTGGGACTGTAGAGCAAGGGAAGAGGAGGGAAAGGAGGGCGATGACTATCCCTCAGGAAGCTGGGATGAGCCCAGCTGGAACAGTCTTAGAGATTGATTCTGATGAGCTCCATGAGCTTCTGCATTTGGAAAAAGACAAACCAGGTATGAAGATGATATTTTGGTGCCAGATGATTAGAAGAGGTACTGGGTTACTAGGTCTTATAAATGTGTAAGGAGGTTTTTCACCTTACTGCTACTCTCAGCTTACCTCTTGCCTTCAAAAGGCAGGGGGTGTCACCATCCTACCTGCAAAAGCAGTTCTGTCTGCCTCCCCACAAATACTCCTCCTTCTCCAGTACATTCTGGCATACATATTTATATATTGGAATGGTCAGCAAAAATACATGAACCAGGAGCTCAACAAAAGCACAGCTACATTACAATTCCTTAAAAAGGGCAAAGGGAGGTAACCACAGTTGTTATCTTAGGACAGACTGACTACAGCCAGAACTGCTTCTAAACACCAACTCAAGTATTTCCAGGTAACATACACAAGTTAAAAGAAGACTTCAGGATTTTGTCATATTTGGAAAGTTTATTTGCCTGATAAACACAGGCAAATAAAATGAGATATGGGTTGCCATCCACCACTTTTTAGCCTAAGAAATTAATAGTTACGGTGACAAAAAGCTTTAGAACAGCTGCAATAGTAAGATTTTCCTGAAGACCCTCCCTAGGTATTCCCAAAGAACACCAACACTCCACAGCCCATTTAAAGTTCTAAGAACATGCACTTTTAAGAATTAAAATGATCTCTTTAAACTGTTCTGGTTAAATTACAGCAATCATGTCTATTCAGACAAAGAACCCTTTACACAGGAGATGAAGTCAAACAACATTAAAAAGTAGCATTTGAAAGCAATTCCAAGTTTAAGAGAAATGTTAAATATAATTTCCTACATATTTATGGCAATGAAAGTGGACTTGCAACTCTTATAAAATAAAATTTTGGTCTGAAGTACTAAAAAAAAATAAAATTGATGCATGTATCTAATCTCTGTATAGAGATGAAGCCAACAGACTGAAAGAACCACTCACGTGTGAAGTAAAGTATGTGGATGAGCCTTTGCAAAATCAGGAATCACATGTAATGCCCAATAATTTATCTGACAAATCTTCACTCCCCAACGGCTAAAGAAAGCTTCTGAAGACACACTTGCTTTTTCAAAGCTGGCAGGTGAAGATTTTACTAATCACTTGAGGATTCAATAGTCCAATTCATGACTGTACACATCTGTGTGTCTTGTAAACTCAGCTATTACACAATCAAAATAGCTGATTTTACAAGATTGACTATGTACTGAAATGCTTCCATTTCTAATAGAGAGATCAAATTTCAGATCTCTACAAGGACACTTAAAAATAATAAAAAACTATTTTACTCTGCATTAAAAAAATAAGGAAGAAATCAGCAAATGAAACCCTAATAGTTAAAATGTGCTGCAAAGCCCACATTTTATCTCAGTTTGCACTTTACTTTGTTTCTTCTGGTTTGAGTTCAGCATACTCTTTAAGGGGTTTTAACTTGGAGTTTTTTTAAGAGTTAAAATGCTCAGTGGTTAGAGAATTTACCTCAATCCACAGGCCCTGACATTTCTAAAAAAGTACAAGAAGCATGATTACACGGAATTACTGTTTTCCTATACACAATAGTATGAAGATACCATTTTGTCTTGCTTTTCACATTACAAAAATTATATTATTCTAAAAAACTTTTAAGTTAAATGATCATCAAATGTACTATCAAACATTTGTGAAATAGTGTTTAATGCAAAAACATTCTTTTGTGTATCAAGAAAAAGAAATTGTCCTTTTCCCTACAGCTAAACTTTATTCAACAAGCAGAACAAAGACAAAAACACATGTAACAAATATCCTCTATGAAAGTTCATTTAATATTGAAAGCCAAACATGTATATTGGCAATTATAATACATAAAAAGATACAGTTTATTTTCAGTATGTGGATAATATTATTTATTAGCATTAACTAAACAATAATGCTACACCCTAATATGACTAACAACTAATAAAATTCAAGTTCCACATGAGCATATATAGTGATTACTGGCATACAAGTTTAAGCTAAATAGTATGTTTATCCATTTCATTAGATTTAATGTAGCAATTTAAAAGACATCCTCAAATGGGATTGATTACTTACACTAGGCTGTAGTAACATACAGCTCTTTTCTGGACAAATTAATTAGCTTTGAGACTTAAGAATATGTTTTATTAAATACACATTAGTTTCATAAGTGGTTAAAACAATGTTGGGAATTTCATGCAGATTTTGGCTTTCATTTGGTCAACTAAAAAAACCCCTGTTAAACCTCACTTAATTGATTTACATTTATAGAAGCCCATTTGAAAATGAAAATATTCAGAAAGCAGCTGAAGAATACAAATATCTTATACTAATGAAAAATGCATTTGTCAAGGCCATTTGTTTGAAAGTGGTTGCCACACTCTTAGAAACAAAATGTGCACTATACTTTCAGAGATTTCCAAGGCAAGCTTGCATACTCTAACTGCTAGCAAGAGCTAAAAATAAACTTGTGCTCCTTGTAAAATTTGTAATTTCTTCATTATGATGGAATGCAACAAAACATCTTGCCCTTGGGTTGCTCTGTTTCAGCCAAAACAAATGCAAATGGCTTGTCAGATGACAGCTGTTTGATAAGGCTCCTCTACAAGACCTGCATGCTTTACTTTTTTCCGTGAAACTTGGGATGAAAGGCAGAAGGCAGGAAGAGAATTAATGTAGCATACAGTCTAAAGGCAATGCTACAACCGTGATTAAGTAGAAAAGTTAAAAGGCACAGATTTTCCACAGCCTTGCTGCGTGCAACCCATCCGTGTAACAAGTTGACAGGCCTAGCGCGTCAGCTCCATCATCCTCTCCGACAGCTAAAACGCAGCATTGCATCCCTTTTCAGAGAAAATTTGCGTCTGCACCATGAAGCGTTGTACATTATTTCTTAGCACTGCAGGGGGCTCAAGTCCATATGGAACCTTCACAAATATTACCACAGATCAAACCAGCGGCGTTTCGAGGCAGATTTGACATACCTATTTAAATGAACAGCAGGGGTCCTCGGGCTGCCTCGGGCTGTGCAGGAGAAAACCTCTGTGGAAAGCCTATGCTGCAGCTCCATTACTCAGCAAAGACACTCTCTACATTTATCATTCATTTCATTTCTGCCAGGGCAAGAAGCTCATTTGCCCAAGGTCAACAAAAAANAAAGGAAGGGAAAAAAAAAAAGACTGGGGGTGTTTTTTATTCTCCCAAAGAAATAAATGTACCTGACAAGAGGGGATTTTGTCCTTTGGATACAGAGAACACAAATAAATATCAGATCATTCTAATAAAAACACTATACTCAGTAAAGCTGCACACTGAATTTGTGACCATAAAGTTTGGTTTTTTGACAACTGACTAACCACAGAACTAACTTCTTTAGACTAATAAGGAAACAAAATCTGACACGAATATCCAATTAAGTATTTCTACATTATTACATTATACATTATTAATGCTTTTGTCTTCTGTAAGTACATGTAAGAAACATCAATGTCTTTCTATAGAATCTTCAAAAGATGCAGATAATGCTTGTGCCACTGATGGTCACAGATATGAAACGTGTGTTCATAACCCATGTTAAGATTCAGGGTCTAGTGATGTTCTATTAGATACAGCTTTTTTCATAAAGGCAAAAGATGCAGATCCTTTACTCCTGGAACCATATTAATCAGAAAAATCCTTAAGTTTGCATGAATGGAACCATCTAAGAAAAATCAATTAAGCAGTTTAAATGCAAATTTTCTTCACACTAAATGTCAGCACAAATAACATTTCCTATAGCTTTGCCCTTCACAGAGGAAAAAGTCCCTATTTTTTATTCTACAATGAACTTTAATAGAACTAGCCATTTTTGTTGTATGTGCATTCTCTACTACTAATATTTTGCTACCAACTAGATACAGACTTTAAGAAAGTGATCATACTATTCAAAAGCAGTCCATAGCCAAAACTGTAATATTAACTAAAAATTAAAGCAAGAACTATTATGTAGTGTGTCCTCTGAAATGTGACATAAAAATGCTCTTAATAATGAATATTGTGGCGCAAAAATATACATTGCATTTAGCTTCAGTGGTGATATTATGGCCTATTGTGAAAACAAAACTAAACTCAGGAGGTCAGGTCATGACAGGCACCTCTAGAATAACATGTACTTGACTGGGAGCTGACATTATTTATTACAGATAACATACTTACATGCATTAATGAATAATATGACTGCTTGCCGGTATAAAAGAGAAAGTGAAATGGTCGGCCATCTTCTCCCCACTGGATTTCTAATGGATTGGAAAGCAAGATTAGATGAGAAAGCAATATACAATCACTGATAAAAATCTCTTGTATTTAACTGCAGTTATAAAGCTCTTTCATAATAGTGACTGTCTTTTTAAGTATCAGAGAACAAAGACATTTTACAGGTGTTCAATGTACCTGGAAATCTAATGATACAGACAATCTTGTTTAAAGTTAATCTCCATCTGTGATTATAACCAAATATTTAACATCATAGTTGTAAATATCATTTTACATGAGGAAATCCCTCGTGTACACCTTAAACTTTAAAAGACTGTATAGGTGGTATTACAAATAGAAGTATACAGTTTACAGCAGAAAGAAGTACAAAGTAAAAGACAACTGAAATCTACATTGAAAAGTAAAAGCTGAAAGATTAGCAGCTCTGGAAAAGTGCTTTTTAAAAAGTTTTTATTAGCATAATATGTCTAAGCTAACCTAAGTATTTGTACAATTGTCTTTTGTGGGCAACAACCATATTCTTGGAACTTGGGTGATTTTAGAACTTGTGTTATTACGCTTAGGATATTTAAATACAAAGACCTATTCTATAGAGTTTACATAATTAGTTCAGCAAAAAAAACAATGTTCCATATAATTCAGCATATCCTGTGTACTTTATTCATTACAAAATATTATTTAAGGATGAATAAATCTCAAGTTCAGAGGAAAAAAAGGGCAAACTTATATAACATGACAAAGATCTATTCCAAATAAATTACAAAAACAAAAACCTGAGAGCTTTTTACAAATTGCACTGTAGAGAAAGTCCCAGTCATTTTATACAGTGAAGTTCAATTAAAGCTATCTAGAAACTAAAGGCAGAGATAAGACTCCAAAAACATGTCTGATAAGCACAATATATATTGGACTAGAACATCGAGATACAATACAGCATAAGTTGAATGCAAAAACACAAAACTCAGCAGAAAAGAAAGAATACAGGGGACTTTTACCCACATACACTACTAGTGGACTGTGTGATTTTCCATGTATGCAGCTGTGAAAGCATATTTTGTGGAAATTGCTGTTCAGGGAACATTCTAAAGTAGAAATTTAAGTTTTTGTACTTCAAAGTTATCAAAGACGCAATACATAGACAAGACAAAGCTGCCTTAAGAGATACTTATTGAAAGTGTTATTTTTAGACATAAATACAAAACTACACATTTATACTAATTTGTTCTTACAGTCCTCAGGATATAGCTAGCATTTCAAAGAATTCTTTAGTACTGAAAGCATATAGAATAGTAGCTTAGTTCTTCCATAAAACAGCCCTTGGATTTTAAAATTGCTTAATCATTAACTCTCTCCTACCCTTTCACTTTCTACTTTTTTACTTCACAATACAGGAAGTTAAAAAATAAGGCATGATACCATTAGAAACCTGAAATTCCAAAATTTCAGAGAGTTTAGACAGCTTTCCAAATGACACAAAGTCCCCCCAAAAAACAGGTATCAATTATTCCAGCAGCAGGAAAAAGGAAGGAAAATTGTAAGATTTTAATGATAATCAGAAGCGTTCATCTGGGACTTGATTGCTCAGTGAATGAAGAATTTCATACCCATGGTAGTAGTTCATACTAAATACTAGTCAAAAACGGGAAACTGGTTTTGATGTTATCTTTTAAATGTTCTCTGTAAAATTAAATTGTTGATTTTAGTGAACTAATCAACATGCTGGCATATCACTGACAACTGGGACTTTATGTGGTGTCTCAGGAGCAAGACCAAAGACAGTATGGACAGACAGGCAGAGTTAGGATTTTCAGGTCAAAGACCCGATTAGGAGAGTTTCCACTCTGCCTATTTTTTCAACAAATTCAAAGCTGTAATTTCTAACCTTCTAGAGCAACAAAGTTACAAAGAAAACCTTTGGTTTAAAATAGTATTAATGAATATTTTATGGAGGTGATAGACAGCTCTGACAAAAAGCTACTGAATTTAACAAAAGGTTTTCCCATGACTTCAAGAGATTCTACACATCATTCTACTCATTGCTTATTTTTAAACAATGAAAAACATTTCTCTTAGTCAGTGCAGTTTCTGAGATCAGTGGTATTCTGGAGAAGACCAACAAATTTTATCCTAAAACACAGAATATCAGATCAGACTTTTACTGCCCATATCTTAGCAGTCATTAGGAACATAGGGAAAAGAGCCAATCCATAAAAATAAGAAATTTTACATATATAACAATTCTAATACTTAGAACTAACAAAATAAATATTAAGAACACTTACTTCTCTGCTCTGGAAAAATTTCAGTCGGATGCTGTAAATAAATAAATAAACAAATATCAGCAAAAGGAAAAAGTTACTCAAAATATCATACTACACTTATTCAGAAATGTAACAAAAAATCCTACCTTCATCATAGGTCTGGCTTGTTTGTCGAATAAGCCAGAAGGAAAGAGATAGGCAATAGCTCTCTGAAAACAAGAAGAAAGATCTTGTATGTGACCTTTTTTCCACAAAAGCATCATCAAAACATTTCTTACATACTTTCTTATGAACAAAAAATAACATAACTTTTGTACAGTAGGTAACTAAATCAGTAAGAAAATATGCCACATCCGTGATAAACTGAAAACAAAAGCAGATTATTTCCTCTGGAATCCTCAGGAAACAGGAAACCTCATTCTGAAGGCTGTACTCTACTACATCAGAATGAGTGAACTTTCTTCTGCCAAGTTTAGTTTTTACAGAACGCATTTATCATAACTTACCAGAACTACTCAAGTGCAAAGACCACCTTTATACATTGTGATTGTCCAGTAAAATTTCAAGTGCTGTGACTTCTAGAGGAAATCGCAACACTTATCTATTCATCTTCCTGAAAATATCAGTGCTTGTTAACAGTGCCTACTGACAGACCAAGCACAGAAATTTTATTTGAAGCAACAGGAAAAAGCCAAATTTTAAGCATTTGGAATCCCACTTTCTACAATTTCCAGACATAGTTTCCTCAAGTCTAAAAAGCTGTTTGTTGTGGCAGTAGAAGATATTTTATATAGCCTAAATAAGCATTTCATTGATCACTGCATTTGGAAGCAAATGTCAATCACTAAAACCTTTGCTGAACTTGAACTAACTGCTCAAAGAAAGACTCAAGTGACATCTTTTCTTTTTCCTTAGATACCTAAAAGTTTGCTAAAATACTTTAGAAAAATATATAACATTCATTACACACTCATTGTTTACCACTATTTTCACTAAGTACAAGGTACATACTTTACCTTTATTTAACCAATATTTACCAGTATTTATGTGATGTATAAAATGACCATTATTTGCCTCCAACAAATGAAATCAGTGTACCAATAATCCATATCATTCTGGCAAAATGTAACACAAAGCACCTTACAAAGTTAAGCCATATGACACACATTTCTATTCAACATCGTTTTACTCTCCCTCTTCAATGTAACTAAACCATAATTTAATAATGTAAAAACATGCATTTGTCAGAACTGTTTATTTTCATTTGTTTTTAAAAACAAACCAGAAAAAGCTAGCCACCAAAAGCTCCCAGATGCACAGGTCTGGCAAGTGTAGCCAACTTCAGACAGTGGGTAGCAGAGCTTCAGACAGAAATCTTGTGCTTGTACAGTAAAATGGACCAACCAAATAAACCCCTCTGGCAGTGGTTTCATTTATATTTCCATTAGACAGTACAGAAATGTAGAATTACAATAAAACTGAAGTTTAAAATCTTCTCTCAAGAAGAATGGTTCTTTGTTAGTTAGGCTACCTTAGGGCTATTACTCACTGATAATTTTTTCCATAGACATGGAGTGGTTTGTCAGTGCTTCGACTGATTTAATATGCATGGAGTGTTAAAAGACCTAACCTATTACTTTCATTAATCCCCTACTGGCATTCTGAACAGAAATTTTGAGAATTCTGAAGCAAACAAAAGGCTTAACTTGATTTTATAAAATGGTAATTTTGTTTCTCTTAGTGACTACTGTATTCCCATTTGTTAGTCAATGGGCATTTTATGCATACACAGAGTAGGTGAACACCTATTTATGAACAAATGGGGATTAATTATGATGACAAGAGAGAAATCTGCTGTGAGCCAAATGATGTTAAACCAACACCTTATATAATATATTAAAAGAAATTATTACAGGATCCTGACTGTGTGTGTACTTAAGACATAATCTTTATATAAGCATTTCCAGAATCTCAGCCAAAACAGTTACTGTAGCTATGACACCTAAAAAATGCCAAATATAACAATTTAACATTTACAGTCAAGAAAGTAGCTGACATCTGAGGCCTTCTACTTCTTGGAAAGTTTATTTTATTGCTAAGTGTATACTCACGTCTTTCACACTACAGCGTGAACATGTCCTGTATTAGGAAATCTTAGCATCTATGTTCAGATCTCCACACAATAACTAACCAAAGAAGAATGGTTCATTTTATAAGCTTATTTTTTGTTGTTCCAAAGCACAAAGAAGCAGTCTTCCTGACTTCTCTCTTTTTATGGAAATGTAATCAATGATGAACTCTCCTGGAATGCAACAAACTCCAGTTCAACTTTATTCAGAAGTTTCTTCTTAATTTTACATAGCTGTGTCCTCAGGCTGTACTTTTCCAACTACATAGCAAGTCAGACTGCCTCTTGGGAACTTCATCTACAGAAGCTGATTTTGTCTATGCAAATGTTTCATTTTTGTAGAAAAGAAATATTTTTAAAAAGCCCTGTACTAGCAATATGAAAAGATGGTGGATCAGTCTGAGGAATGACATCAGAATTAGTCTATCCAAACTGCAGCTGAAGCACATAACCATGAAATTATTTCCCTGAAATCTTTTAAAAATGTCTTCAGATATGGAACACAGGTTTCCTTTCAGGAATCTCCAGGTCTCAAACCAAAATTCCATATAGAATTAACTGCACATTCTGATTTTCCTGAGAAGAAAAAGCAAGTGAATGTCACTCTTAGAACTTTATAATCAAGGTGTAAATGCTAGCAGTAAAGTTCCCAAGAAACCTTTCATATTGAACTGTAGTTTCCCATTCCAGAAGAGGTTTTCAGTTCAAGGGTCCTGTCCCATAACCTTTTTTTAGTGCTTATTTGGATTTGAACTCCAGATTAAAGAAACTGTTGTGCTGAATATGAAGAACGACTTTCTCAATGTCCTTATGTCAGGTATATAAGATATATTCACCCCTCTCTAGACTCCAGAGGTTTCGGGCTGCTATTTCACATTCCATTTGTTAAATCACACTATTGCCATTGTTTTTGGAAATAAACCACAGCTTTTGAAAAATGAAAAGTCCATAATTATTTTCAGCAGAATCGCAATTAAAAATCCTGGTACCTGATAACATGACGTTGTTTCCAAAAATAATTACATCAATTACTTGAAAAAGGTGGAATGGGTACAGCCTGCTTCTACTATGAGTTACTAAAAAAATTTAGTCATGTCTTTGAAGGATTTGAAAGTCTTTGTTTTTAAATTTCACTGTTGATCCACACAGAGAAAAAGAAAATACCTAGTAGTCACACCTTCAAAAACAGCAGAACATAATGAACACATGCTAGTAACAAGATAGTTTACATCTGACATTTCTTAAACTCCACAGTTGATAAACTTAACTTTCCTGTAGCAAACTAAAAGAAAACTCTGTTATTTCATCATTTGTTGAAGGACCAGAAGAGTCAATACACTGCTCACTGGCCCAAAATGTCTTTCACTTGCAGCTCTAACACCCAAAAAATAAATCTATCTGGCAGTCCTCCAAACACGCAAACCAATTCATTAAATAATCTGTCCAGCACTGCACGTGGTATGTTGTGAAAATTCAGGGTGCCTGCCACACCCTCACCTTTCCCTGTGGATGTTGCACACCCTGACTTCCCTTCCTACCCTCCTTCCCTTCCTACCTCCCTACAAGCCAAGAAGTTTTGTTTGTTCACTTTCTCACATCAGAGACTAACTGAATCAAACAAGTTCAGCTCAGTTCAGTAAGAGTTACTTTTTCTTTTGCTTTTTCCCCCCTAATATCTTGAGAAACTAAGAAATCAATATTTTAATTCAAATAGAGTTGACTGAGTCATATTGGGATAGGAGACTGCAACAGTTCAGTTCTTAAATATATCTTGCCCAAGTGTCTTTCCACATTTTTATTGAACCTCAAACACAAAACATTCCACTGATTCCCACAGCTCAAAACATGTGCAAAGATAGTTATCTAAGAAACAGTAAAGAAAGATATTTTACAGGAAAGGAAAGAAGCAAGAAAAACACAAATTAAAAAAGCCCAAACAAACATCACCTCTACCCTGGGGCTCCTTTGCAGCAGCGTCCTTTTTGGCAGAGGGCTCAAGAATCCAGCTCATTCCTTTTTAAATATATACGAATTTTAATCATCAAAACACTGAAGTGAGAAATGACACTTTATGCCATAACATTTTAATGAAACACCTGAGTAAAAGCTGTTTCAGCTTCTACTCCTCAACTTGATCATACGAGAGCCACTTCCCTTCTTAAACTGTGCCTCTTGAATCACATCATTTACTCACTGTACTTCATCACTTCTCAGACCGAGATGTTTTCTGGAACAGCTGTTTTCCCTCTAACCACACCAGCAGTATTCTTTAAGTTTTCAGCACCCAAAATCCAGAATATTTGGGATAAACCCAGGAACGATTGAAACAAAAATGGGACACAAAACGTTAACTTGGATTTTTTTAATTTTAACAAGACAGAAAAGGTTAAGAACAAAACAAACAAACAAAGAATTAAAAAAAAAAAACCAAAAAAAACCAGTGACAGAACTAGGTTTATATCGTAAAACAAAATCCTCCCCTAACAACTAACTACTAAAATTTGAAACCACTCCAATAACTGTTCATCTAAAACTGAATTCTAGCTTGTACAGAAGGAAGTTTCAAGTTCAAAGTGACATACCATTTTAACTTTATCACTTGAAAAAAAAAAACAAAACAAGAAAAACAATCCACTGGCATTATATGAAAAACCCCACCTTCTTTTAACATTACATTATTTTTGTACTATGCAATAATTTTCAGAATGAAAATTAACATCTTGTCACAAGCTTGCAGAGCAAAAAAAACCCCAAAAAATCTGTTGAAAGAAAGAGTCTTTATTTGTATCTTAATTTCATTTTTTCAAAATATGGAACAGTATTAGAAAGAGTAAAAAAAAAAAAATACAGCAGTCATCAGCTCAGATTGATGCAGAAGTAAAAAAATACTGAAGCAGAGTTTTTAAAAAATTTTTCCCCAGTGGAAGCAGAGTTGACAAAAGAATTCTAGCTTCAAGTATTTAAATAAATACAAATACAATTCTTGTAAGAACAATACTGGACAAGACACTCTTCTTGCATACAACAGGCAGTTCAGAAATACATTTTGTTCTGAATAACATTTCTGACATTTCAGATTTGCCAATATTCATTCATTTCTAATACCCTGCATTGCTAAAATTTGAACATTATTTAGAAATGAGATGTGCCGAGTCACCTTTAAAAGCAACTCAATACAAGCAATTTTTCATTAAAGAAGTCCTAATTTTTTGAAAGAAACTGTAAGTTTTGAGGAATTAAGTTTTTCAACATTTAACATTTTTACAGTTAACAATCTTACTGGTATTTTTCCAACAGCATATATGGAAAACATGTATTTTATACTCAAATTATTCCATCTCTTGACAACAATCTATTAGGTCATAAGGCAGACAACAGGCAAAAATGAACACAGATCTTTAGCTTTTGAGTTTTACTAACTCTTACAGGGAAAGAGTATGGCTTTATGATGAGCTCATATCTGGGAGAGCATTTAGTGACTGCATAAAAATGAATAATAAAAATACTGACATATAAATAGGTCATGAAGCTTAAGATGCTCTTCTTGTATTAATCTTACTTAGATTTCTGGGCTTTAAAGTGGAATATCACAGAACTGACAGTGGAAAATGACTGTGGGCTGTTTACTACAACCATAAGTTGAAAGTTAAATCACAAAATAAAAGGATTACAGACTCAAACGGGGAAAAGCACTAGGTCAGGACTGCAATCTCTATTAATTAGGTATCCCAGCTGGGCAGTGGGTATGCAGCTGTTAACTTGATCAATGACTTACCTAAATGTCATCTCTACTGATTCGCTTATAAATTACCAGCAAGTGAGACTAATGTACAGGTGCTAATTTATTTAAACTGTTCTCTGCAGTTCTACATAGCTTTATAAACTGCATCTGGCACCTAATGTTAGCTGTCAGTTGTACTTAGACATGCCTGTCCTAACGACTCTGTTCATTAGAAATGAGCACAAATTATGAAATATTGTGAAAAATGATACATCAAATGGAATGGGCAAAGCAAATCAATTAGAAAAACTTCATAGCACATATTCACACATAGGAGAATAAAACATCCTAGCTTCAGACTGAGGTCTGTAATACCAATTAAAAAGCAATTGGTAGACTTGTGCAGAGTTATATATCAATTTGCTGGATTTTTTTTTCTCCTCCAGAAATACTGTTGTAATGCACAGCTTAACTTTTCATTCCTAAATAAAAGCATCAGTAAGAGGCAATTCTGCTTCCACAACATCCGAGGATTAGCAAGTAAGTCAACTTATTTTCCTGCTTTAAAACTTCACAAGGTTTAGCTTTTATTAAACTCTACCTAAAACTCCAGTGAAGGACAGAATCCTAGGATGTCTACTTTTGAAATACACTGCAAAGACTGATTAACAGCAGAAGACATGGAGGTATATAAGCACTCATCAGAAAGAATTATTGCTGTTCAAAATGTAAAGCTTGGTAATTCTCCTGCCAGTGCTTAAGGAGCTTTTATATTTTTATAACAGAAATTTAATTATGCATAGCAGACACTATTACACACTCTAATTATTTCCCAACACCTGATGGAATATGAAGAAATCAAACATGTACCACAGATACTTGGTATCACCAAACAAAACACTACTCTTTTGGCTCCACTTCTCCATCTTTCCAGAAACAGTCTGCAGAGCAGTCGCACACTTGTCACCTGCACTGCATTTGTAAAAGCTAATTTCCAGAAGGTATCTGCTTTTACTAATGGTGGAGTTTAGTCAATGCTGTGCAAATGACCGCAGTGCTGTGGATTCATAAAGAAGAAACCACTACATAAATATGGTCATTTTGCATTTCTTGCAGTCTTGCTTTCTAGAGGCCTTCCCCCTAGACCCTATCAAGGAAGGAAGGAAGCCAGACTACAGACTAATGTCTTCTCCTACCATTAACCTTTCAGGCAAACTGAACTATCAGCATCATCATTGTACTGTATTAACATGGGAGGTATTCCAGTGGTAGATTGGTGCATGTTTACTCTACAAGAAAGTAACTAAAAAAAATAAAGGTCATTAAAGGTAAGGAAAAAACACCTGAAAAATACATGAAAAGAAAAATTTATTGTTTGCAGAGAAATAAAATAGTCAATGTAATGAAACAGCCTGCTATGACTGCTGACCTCAATGAATACTTTTACTGTCGACCTTACCCACTCTACACTGAGACTGGCAGGGCCTCTGCACTGGCACTTGTTTGCAGAAGGGCAGAGTGATACCTGCATCTCTGAATGAAAGCAGACACAGTATCAGTGCATAGCTTTATCCTCACAAAGCTTGATCTCCTATGGATTTGTGACCAGAACTCAAGCTGCCTTTATGGATTTTCTGATACCTGATAAAACTCAAGTCTCATTTCGGCCTTTTTCTCAACAGGCCGTTACTCTGGATCTCTTTACCTTGCTGCCTATTTTCAGAACTTGGTTTTGCAGCCTGTCAAACATGTTTGAAATCAGCCTGTAACACAACCTACAGATTCTTTCTTTGCATAAGCACACTTTCAAGACCTCTCAAATGGACACAGCCAAGCAGACAGAATTTTGCCACAGAGAGGCAACAAACAAATATCCTCATCCTGAAAAAACTAAACCATGGACACCTCTTGCTTTGCACTTACCACATCACTCACTACCTGTATTCTAAGGGCCCTCCTGGCACACTGGGCTGCCTTGGCTATAGCAGTAGTGTTGCTGCTGTGCAAAGAAAACTTCAGCCATGAGACTTAACGCAGTTTCACCTAAGAGTGAATGTCACCAAATGACATTTCTTCTTCCTGCCTCTGATGTGCGATAAAATAAGACAGAAATGACAGAAGTGAAGGCCAGGTGAGACTTTAAAAAAAAAAAAAAAGAGAGGATGGTAGAGGTTAAAAAAAAAAAAAAAAAAAAAAAAGAAAAAAGAAAGAAAAAAATCCATGCAACAAAACATTTTTCGGAGTGAAAGGGAGCTTATCTTTACATGAGCCTAAAAGACAGAGAGAAAGAGGAGACCACCCATCTACCAGTCATGAGAGGGAATGAAAATAAAACAGTATGTTTGGAGATACTGATATGAGCTTAAATTTACGTCTGCATTAAAATCCTCAAGCTAAACTGGTACCTTCCTTATAAAATATCCTATAAAATTTAATATACAATACCAGCAACCACAGTATCACACAAGAAAACCCTAAATATGCACAGCAGGTCAAATTGTGAGTAAATGTTTTGAAATGCTATATAAACCTTTACAGTGCTTCTTATAACCCCAGATCAAGGGGATTATCCATTAGTACTTTTAAAAGAACCCACTGTGCTTTAGCAAGATACAGTATACAGCTTTACACTGTGATGTCTGACCTCACATGGTAGCAGAGGTAGAATCTATTCACAGGCACAGTTGCAATGTTTGCAATGTATAGTAGCATTCTTCTTTATTCTGACAGTTTGATTAAAATTCACAGAGAGCTGAGGGGCTCATGCTGAAGTAAAGTGCTTTCAATATCTGAAACTCTACAGTAAATTACTTCTCCAACAGAGCAACTGTACTTACATCAATATCCTCTTGGGTAAAAGTTTCTGGATCTTCTCCCATCATGTTGGCTAAATGTCTCTTTCCTAGGTTGAACTCTTCAATCTGCTTTTTAATAAATGCCTCCGTGTACTTTTCAGGTCCTGCGGCTCCTACATTTTTCTGCTGCACTGCCATAGTGGTACAGATCAGCCTTAATGTCTAACAAAAAAAAAAGTGAGATATTTATTTTACATTTCTGGCATAGTGAGCTCTAAATAAAATGAATAAATGAATAATATAGCAAAATATGCATACCTATAAGACGATTCAACACATTACAGTAATAAGTTAGGAAAAACAATATTATTCATTAAACCATTTTTGTCCAATGGTTTAATGTCCATGAACAGATAAACGCATTCTAAAAGCTGCACATTTTCACACATTACAATTAAACTTAGCAGATTTTTTTATGGAAAGAAATGTAGTATATCCTATGCCAGGAACATCCAGCAAAAGCAAAGGACAGCACTGATCAACAGATCCCATCATAAAAGAAAACAAAAATCCATCAGCAAATAAGCAGATTTCATCTTCACCTAAGGGTATGCCACAACAAAGTATGATAAGAATACGTGGGGCAGCTCCCTAGTGGTTCTTCAGAAGACACTGACCAAATACTGGTAAAGGCTCTGGAAAGGCCATATGCAGTGCTCCTTCCTTATTTGCAGAGCCAGAATGGTTCTTAAGCTACTTCACTGTCTCAAGTAGAACAATTAGAAAACTAGCAGGGTAGTCCAGCAGCAAATACTGAGCACTGTAGCAGCTCAAGTCATAACTCAGGGGGCAGTTTTACCTTCTGATCTTTGCAGGACACAGGTTTGGTCTTAGCTCTATCAAGACAATCAGTAGTTAAGATTACTAATTTCAATGAAGCACTCTGCCAGACAAGCAGGAGCTTCACTGACAGAGCCACAATGTCTCAATTCTGGCCTAGTGCCAATATTATGCACTATTTTAGCTCTCCAATATTAGTATTGAAGTTCTCTGCAGCTTAATTATTCTACAAACTAAATGAGAACTGATTATCTGCGTGGTCTTCTGTGGGTGGGGGGAGGGAGGAAATCACAAAAAAGAAGGTGATGTGAGACAGAAAAGCAAAGACAGAAAGAGAATCACTTCTGATTCAGAAAAATGCCAAGTCTTGTTCATCAGATAGTACCCTGAAAGACTTCACAGCCATCCCTTCAACATGCCAAGGCTTGGCTTTTGAGCAGACAGTGCAGCTTCCCAAGGCAGAGAGAGCCCATCTCACAGTCCACCCCTGCCAGCATTCTTTCCTCCACTCCCTTTACTCGCCCTGTGCAAGCTCTGGCACAGGACTCCTCTGCAAGCCAACTCAGCCCCCTACACGTGGCAGAACACTAACTTCTGCTTCATCCCAAAAAGTGGGCAATTCTCAGCCAAGCTAGTAAGTCTGAGCAGTTCAGAGATCACTTTGAGAATTGCCAAAGCTGGAACACAGTGACTGACACAACTAGGAGGAAGAAAGTAGAGAGGGAGGCCTTTCTTTACCTTCACTTTCTTGAGCAGATTATTAAATTGCCCCTGCTGCTCCAGCAGCTGCAGCCTCAGTCTACCTTTAGCAAAACATTAAAAATCAAACACAAGCAGCAATGTGAACTACTTAGGGTTCTGATTACAAGGAACAGTATAAAGGTAGTATTTGAAATTATTCAATGTTCTCCAAATCATGAGAATTTGTCTTCTTCAGACCACAATTTAGACATGCTGAGAATTTTGATGGATTTCACCCTTCTGAGTTCAGCTAATATAAATAAAATAAAACACTTGCTACCTTCCTGTAACTAACACAAATACAACAGTAATCTCAAAACGCAGTTATAACCACAACAATACAAACATGTCTCATCAAAACAAGATTATATAAATCTACTTTTAAGGCAAACACATAAGCAGATCAAACCTGTACCTTCTGTTAGTAAAGCCACTTAGCTTACAAGAACTTCTCCTGTGACAAGAAGCTTCTGGTGTTCTGCATTACATGGTCAAGTCCTACATTAACAGGAAATGAAACACAGCTTTCTTTGTACTTTCACAGAGCCTGGCTGGTATTTTGGACATCTGGCAATCCAGGATGGACTGATCCAGCTCATTTAGTTTGCTGCACATATGTAATGCTATTCATGACCAATTTACCCATCCATGCCTCAGTCTTCAATATACAAAACCCAACAACCTGACTTGAAATTTTGATTTGAAGTAAAGACTACAATACGCTGCCTTAAATCTACATATAGCCCATGCCTGGGCTGCAAGATAGGTCCTATGACTTCAATCAGGTTTGATATAGAAGGTAAAGGAATTTCTGAATAAGGTCACATGAGAGTCAGAAAGGACTGACCCTCTATGCTTTTACCTGACAGATGAAGATTTGCCTCTCAGGGTATGCACCTCAGGACAGTAACATATACCTCTGCCAGAAAAGATTTAAAAACAGGTCCAAGGCAGAATTTGGTGCTGAAGAGCCTGTTGCTGCTTCATTTTCTCCACAGCTTATACATCTTGCACGCAACGCTAATCTGGGTTTGTCCCTTCCTTTTTCTTTTCTTTTTAATATTCATGTTTCCTGTGAGGTTACACTGACATACACAGAATTAAAAGAAAAATAATCAAAATTTTAAATGTACACATTTTCCACAGGCAAGACTCTGGTGATTCCCTTAAAAATCAATGAGGAAAGCAGAGGTATCTCCACGTATTCCCTATTCTTCTCTCCTAGTCACTCCTCGGGAAAGAATTCAATTCATCTTCTGTGTTACTTGTCTTAATAGTAACTAATTATTTGTAATTCGTGTTAATGAACATATGATTCCTTATTGCTTGGCCCAAAATAGCTTTCTCTCTGGTATGCTTTAAACAGAATACTTTAAAAAAGATTGCTTTCATCTTATTCCTGTCAATTTCTATTGTAATTTTCTCATTTTTTTCCTTCTTCCCTCAAGCTATTCATATTCTTCCCTAGTTTCAATTCGTCACTAATCAAAAGTCCCTGGACACACAAACTGTTCATAATTAGAAAACAGCCTCTTATGCAAATTAATATCTATTGTATTGGGTACCTCTTCTGGGATAAGAGCACTATTTCATGGGTGGTGCAGGCAGAAACTGCAAAGCACGGCTAAATGCTTCTGGCGTTTCAGTCAAACAAGAAAGCAGGCTCCTTTACTTTGTAGAGGAAACCACAGAGGTTTGCATTCACTTCTCACACATTTCATAAAGCATTACTGTGGACAGCAGCCTCACCAGTTTTTAAATAGCAGAAACGCTTATTAACAGTACTCATGAAATAATATGCTTTTCCACCAGAACTTGGGAGAAGGGAAAGCCTTTACTTCTGGACACAACTCATTGTGATTAACCCTTCCTTCCCAACTCCTTTCTGAGCAACCTAGAATTAAAACTGTTTGGCAAATCCTGATTTTACAGGGAGATCATAAACTTACAGAAAATCAGCTTATGTTAAATTTGCCTTAGAAAAAAAAATTAGAGAAGTAACTAGGACTGTCTGTTTACTCATCCTGTTCATTCTGTTTCACTGGAGCTACATGGATATAAATCAAACCAACTAACAGAGAAATTAAGTTTCCTGTATTTTTGGAATGGGAGGAAAGGTGAATTGGAGCCAGGAGATTTAAATTCAAGCCCAAAAGTTGTCCATTTTACAACAAGACAGTTACAGAGACAGAAGATGACACCAAATGACATAGCAGACACACTGTTGCACCATTTTCATGATTCTTCCATGCTCTAAGCTGGCAGACTTCAACCACCTCCTTTTCCAAAACCACATAGTGCACAAATTTGTATTAAAAAGTTATCTCTGGGATAGGACTTCAGTCAGAGATGTGGAACTGGAGCTGTATAACCACATCAGTACACAGGACTAAAGCTGCCCAGTGTCCAATACTCCAGTTACTGGCACAGCTGCTGCTACTGAACCTGGCAGACATGCAAGACAGTCCTCTGATCACTTGTTGCAAAGGAAAAAACTTATTTTACATAGCAATTATACAGAATATAAATGCTCAAAGCCATCCCACTTTCTAAAGAATTGCTTTTTGCTCAATAAGCAAGTTTTGGATTTCTAGTGTGCTGTTTCACAAAAATGTGTTTTAATTGATTTAGCTAAAGCAACATTGATATAATCTTAGATTTCAGTTGGCCTACAAACCAATTATGTGAATCAGTATCAGATTTATGTTTCAGAAACATTTTGCAAAACACATCAGAAAGTATCACAAGATGTCAGCAAATATGCATAAGTGATTTTATGTTATTTTTTATACCTGATTTCACAAAGTATTTCATCAGAAGAAACTTTTTTTTCAAAATTAAGTCCCTTGACAGGCAACCATAGAACTGTATCTCACTCACTCAGAAAACGTAATTTCTGTGCATGACCAAATCTACACATTAAGTTTTGCTAGACACTGGGGAAATGAAAGATAGCTCTAAATGTATCAATACATGGCAAAACTCAGGTGTGTATAACAGCGAACAGAATTCAGATCTGGTCATTTTTAGACACATTTTCAAGTACTAACAGGCTTTTCAATTGTAGCTCAGTTAAAAACTGCAAAAAAGGCTTCTCTTACATTTCAAGCATGTAATTCTGAAAGACTGTCACCAAAGTACGATCATCTCTTTCTGATATCAGTATATATAACATCCACAGTGATTTAGATAAAGTACTCAACCCAATCAAATTAAATAGGATGTATGGCACTCTGAACTCTTCTGCTGAGAACAGCTATTCAATCACATCAGAGTGACTGATAGTAACTAAGCTAGATCCTTTTTTCTTTATAAATTGCTCATTGGAAGAATAGAAAACTATACCTGTTGGTCAGTCAATGCTAAGGGAACTGGAACTACAAAGTTTTTCCTCCCATTTCCTCAATGCAAGAAACTTTAAAATTACGAAATTAAATTTTTTCCCCACTAAGACAGACAAGAAGTAATGAACTACATTACTGCAAGGGATTTTTAGGACAAGCATCATAAAAAAGTTTCCAAACAGTGTTGTTTCTAAACAGTTTCCAAACAATGTAAGAAATTGTTACAGGAGGTCAGAACATGGATACATCAACTTATTACCCTGTCCTCAATAGCAGCCTGTATCATAGGCACAAGCGCAGGACAAGCAGGTAGTGATAATTTTCCCAGGGCACTTGCCTGTTTCCAGCAATCTGCAGTTCAGACATGCCAGTATCTTATTTTTAATGGTCCTCAGTGGAATTTTCTTCCAAGTTTGTCAACTTGCTTTTTGTATTCACATAAATGCTTACCATCCTGAACATTCTCACCAAACAGCTCCACAAGTTAACCTCACCTAACAGAAAGATGAGTCTCTAAGGTTTCTGAACCTGTCTGCCATTAGTTCCCTTCATACCCTTTGGTTCACAGACAGCTAGACAACTTGTATGTAGCTACAGGCTTAGGTACTGATCCCATCTCTGGGGGCGAGAGAAGTAGACATGTTGACATCCCTCAAGGCCCCGTCCAGCCCTACCTTCCTCAGTGACTCCTCCTTTGAGAACATTCCCTTATTTACAATACACATGATTTTCGGCTAAAACTCAAGGATGTGCCTGGCCAGGAAAACCAAGTTACTATCATAATCATACCTTTCACACAAGAAAACCAAAGCAACGCAAACTATTCCAACTGAGAATGAAACTGAGTATTAGAATATTTTCAGCCTTATTCTCTTTGTCATTCCTCGCACGCTTTAAGTGCGTGTATTCCTGATTGCTGCATAAAGAACTACCCACATGGGCACCAGGTCTTTATCCCTAATGGATAAAGTTAATCTAGATGTAACCAATATAAACAGCTCAAATTGCTCCTTCTGGTATTACCTTTCATTTCCTTACTGGATCTTTCTTCTCTTACCCCATGGTTTGGTTTAGTTCACTCACCAACAGTTCTTCAGCCCTTATTATACTAAATTACTTTGTAACTTGAAAGTGTTACCAGCAGGCCTTTTTATTCACTTGCTGGTCACTGATTAAATATATATACAGGTGTATCAAATACCACAGCACAAAAAATACTGACAGCAGCTAAGCATTTTAATTAAATGGCAATCATCTGAACACCCCTACATCCCAAAACAAAATTATTCTGTTTAATCAGAAGTTACCTTACTTGTGGAGAACATTTCTCTCTCCACTGCAGGTATTCAAAGACTTGTCCTGAGCAAGCTGGTCTAGGGGGATATGCCCCTGCCCGTGGCACAGGGAGTTGAAACTAGATGGTCTTTAAGGTTCCTTCCAACCCAAATCTTTCTGTGATTCTATGATTCATGGTCTACTCACCCGCTGACCAAACACCATTCACAGAATCACAGCACTGTTAGGGTTGGAAGAGACCTCCGGAGATCATCTAGTCCAACCCCCCTGCCAAGGCAAGGTCACCTAGAGCAGGTGACACAGGAACGCGTCCAGGTGAGCTTCGAATGTCTCCAGGGAGGGAGACTCCAGTCCCTGCCAACCTCAACGTAAACAAGCCTTCCTCACGTTGAGGCGGAACTGCTTGTGTTTATCATTCGTAATTATCAACCTAAAACCTGCCATCTTTTGCGTTGGCTTCGCCCTATACACCGCTCTGTTAATTCTAGGCTTAACCAAGCTTCTTCTGTTCACATCAATGGAATAAACGCAGCTCACGGAAGGGACGACTTGAACACGGCGCCAAGCCCTTGACACTCCCCACCCGGCGCTGCCTCAGCCCCGGCGGCCCAGGAGCAGGAACAGCACCACACCGGGGCCTCCCAAACCGTGTCCCCCTTGAGGGCACTTCCGGCAGGGACAGTCCCGGCAGGGACAATCCCAGCGGGATGCGAACCCCGGCCCCCGCCCCCGCCCGCCCGGCTCTCACCTGCGCGCCCGGCCCCGCGCCCCACCGGCGGCACAGTTGCAGCACGCGCCCCACGACCACCGCCATGACCGCGGCGCTCCGCCTTCCCATTGGCGGGCGGGGGCGGGGGGGGGGGCGGGGGGGCGGCTCGGGGCTTGCCCTTCCCCCCCCGGGGG
>VZTX01029171.1:4547-86670 GCA_013400915.1 Pardalotus punctatus | reverse complement strand
ACTGTGGCAGTGGTTGGGGGGTGGTGCCTTGATATTCCTGAAATCCGGCCCTGTCGGGAGGGTGGTGGGTTATTGTTGGGGTTACGATCGCGGGGCCACCAGGTCAGCAGGAAACTCCCGACGCGGCTTCCCACCTCCGAGGAACAGCGCTGAAAGCAGGGCTCCTGTTTGAGTACGCAGCTCTGGGACCTGCAGCGTGACTGGTGCAACAGCACTGCTCGGGAGATTTGTAGCAAAAAGCACATTTCACCGTAGCACTGGTTTGTTTGGGTGTTTTCGCATGGGAAAAAAACAACCAAGGGATCGCATAATCAGCTATGTTGGAAAAGACCTCTGAGATCATGGAGTCCGCCCTGTGGCGAACGCTACCATGTCAGCTAGACCATGGCAGTCGGTGCCACGTCCAGTCCTTCTTCAAACACCTCCAGGGACAGTGACTCCAGCACCACCCTGGGCTGCCCGTTCCAATTTCTAATCACCTTTTCTAGGAAGAATTTCGTCCTAATGTCCAGTGTAAACCT
Source organism: Pardalotus punctatus (assembly GCA_013400915.1). Taxonomy (NCBI): domain Eukaryota; kingdom Metazoa; phylum Chordata; class Aves; order Passeriformes; family Pardalotidae; genus Pardalotus; species Pardalotus punctatus. The sequence continues at coordinate 86,149 of VZTX01029171.1, read as the reverse complement.
CCCCTGGTGCAGCTTAGTTCACGTTCTCTTGTCCTGTCACTGATTGTGTGGGAGAAGAGCCCGATCACCTGGCAAAAGCCTGCTCTCAGGCACTTGTAAGAGTGATAAGGTCACCCCTGAGCCTCCTCCAGGATGAACAGCCCCAGCCCCCTCAGCTGCCTCTCATAGGACTTGGGGTCCAGAGCTTTCACCAGCTCCATTGCCCTTCTCTGAGTGACATAGAGACATAGCAGTCGTTTTTTGCTGAGGTGAGGCTGGTGTCAGTCCATCTCCCAAGGTGCTGTTAATCTGGCTGCTGAACCTTGGGAGCTTGAGAGTGTTTGTTATTTCTCTAACATAGAATACACCCTTACAGGTGATTGGATTTTGTCAGTAGTTTTTTCTACCACAGGAAGAGTGGAAATTAATTAAAAACTGAATTTTAAGAAGATTTTCTTTTGATTTATTGGGACATTCTTTTTAAGAGGAGTTACTATTTGAGAGGAAATTCTGGAAATGAATCTCTGCTTTTTCAGGTTTATTTTTCTGTTAAGTTTTTCACGGATGGCCCTTGCCTCCCCCCATGCAGATGTAAGTATGATTTCCTCTCTGAGTTATAAAAGAGGTTATAAGAAAACTGGCCTTGAGCAAAGGAAGTTCATCCATGTGGGGAGGTCAAGGAGAAGCTGCCTGCAAAGTTGCATTCTTGCAGTTGCCAGCTGTAAAAATGAAAACATCAGCAGTTTTACTGACACAGATACATGGAAATGATTGCTGTGAACACTGCACTGAAGGAGAACAGTGAAGTGTCTTTCCTATGCACACCTGGCCAAGCACTGGAAACTGCAGCCAGGCTTTCATTCACAGGGTGTGTTGAGATGTCATTTAGTTACCAGCTGTTTCTCCAAAAGAGAAAAAGGAGGCTGGTTTAGGGTCACAGTCCTACTGACGCACCTTCTGGAGCAGCCAGCAGAGCTGAAGGGGTGGAGAATGGCAGCGATGGGTATGGCCTCTTCGAGGCCCATGGTGAATCTCATCTGCCATCTGTCACACTGCTGCTTGGCTTTGTTCAGCAGCAGAGGGGCTTTTCAGTCCTCACTGTGCTGAGCAATTGTTACCTCTCACCCCTGTCAGCTCTACAGAAACAAAGCGCCGCTGGAGTGAGCGGTTTTTATTCCCCACATATAATTAATCATCAATTAAGCTTGAGGAGCAGGTCACCTATAAAATATCACCCACTTGTACTTGGGGAACTAGTTGATGTAAATACAACTTCCTTGATTTCCTACATTTATCTACTCCTATGCTCACTGTGAAAAAATCCTAAATGCTTTTGCAATCTGGAGCATGATTTCAAAGACATGGAGGCTCACACAGCCCATGGTTTCAGCTGGAGGTTACAAAATTGTTCTTGTATATTGCTGAATGGAGACCTTGGTATATGTGAAGTCCAGCAGTTATGGGCTATGTTGTGTTTCTCTTGGATCGTTAGAGCTGTCAGCCCTCAGAAACTGATGGCTGCCCCTTCAAGGTGGAAGATTTTTGCACAAGTTTCAGGTATATTTCCCAATCATCCTGCTGCTGCCAAGTTTACATGTGCTTTCTTGCCCCTGAAAGACGTTTGTACAGAAATTCCTGAGTGACCAGTTTCTAGACTGATCAAGAGTGCATGTAGTTGTTACGTGGGACACCTTGAAGAAAATGTACTTCTGTGGTAGGCATGGCTAGCATGTTACAGAAAGATTCCTTCTAGTGCAAAGATTGCCACTTCTGCTTGAATGGCAGGAGTCCAGGTTTGCCTGTTCAAAATCAGTTTTTAGCACAAACGAAGGTAGGATAAAAATGAGCAGAGGTTATTTACATGCTCAAACACCTGCACCCCATCCATCTGTCAAAGTTTGTTGAGACAGAGGTGGAGGGAAATGCAAGAAAACCACGTTTAATCTACTTATCCCAAGATTAACTCTGAAGGGCTTCTCTTTCTGTCTCTGTTTAGTTGACAGACTTTAGATGCTTACCTAATCCATGCAAACTACCCCAATGCTCGCTAAGCCCTCTGAGGAACTTTGGTCACTTGTGTGGCAGGATGTCCTTTTTGAGCTCAGCTGGGCAATGTTCAACTCTGGGGACCTGTTTCAATTGTGAGCCTGATTACCCATATCCCTGTGTAACCTGCTGTTCATGCTCTGTGCAATCATAGAACTGCAGACTGTTGCCTGCAGCGCATTACTGCTTTTGGCTTTAGACTTAGATAATGAGGGGTAAGTATATAATTTGGGATGATTCAAAGCTTTGGAGTGCTGTTTTTGAGGATGGCCTGACATAAGGAAAAGGGTGCTTCTGTGTGGGGCTTGAGGTTTCTGAAGTGAAAAATCACTGAAAGCAAAATAAGGAAACCAGGCTGAGCCTGTCACATGCATGGGTCAGGGAACAACCTGAGGGGCACCTCTGTAGTATATGCAAATACTTAAGCACAAACCTAAGGCTGAGCTTCAGTCCAAAGTTGCTGATTGCTTGTATTACCAGCCTACATGCAGACAGTCCTGAAGTGAAATTTGGGGTGTTCTTTTGTATTCAGAGATGGGATTTGTAGGTAGCATGAGTTTATGTTTATGTTACTGGTGTGGGTAGCGTGAAAGCCAGTTGCCTGAGGAGCAAGTATGCCAGTGGCAGTGATGGAGATGTATGGCTTTCCAGCTCACTGCCTTAGAGATGGAGTCAGAAAGATGGCATGGATCTGGGTCAGCCCAAAGGTGAAACCTGATGGCTTCACTCTGCCTGTGATAGATGCTTACAGAATGACAACAGAGTATGTTGAGTTGGAAGGGACCCATCAGGATCATCGAGTCCAACTCCTGGTCTTGTGCAGGACCATCCCCAGGAGTCATACCCTCTGCCCAAGAGCATTGTCCAAATGCTTCTGGAGCTCTGTCAGGCTTGATGCTGTCAGGCTTGATGCTCCACTGCCCTGTGGAGCCTGTTCCAGTGCCCAGCCACCCTCTGGGTGAAGAATATTTTCCTGATATCCAACTTAATCCTCCCCTGGCACACCTTGAGGTCATTCCCTCCAATCTTGTCACTAGTCATCACAAGGAAGAGATCAGTATCTGCCCCTCCTCTTCCCCTCACAAAGAGATTGTAGACTGTGCTGAGGTATAAAGACAGGGCAGATATACAAAGAAAAAAATCTTCCTAATTGGTAATGAGCTGAAGACTGTATCTTAGGCTTAGATATGAAACTCACGCAGGAGAAGAGGTCAGAACTTGAAGGATGTAGCAGGATCTGCTGCCTTGCAACAGAACAAGCTAACCTGCAGCAGAGAATTCCATGTATCAAATGACAAAGCAAATAGTTGTTTGAGAGTTAAACTTTGCAGGATACCCTAATCCAAATCCATTTCTGAAGGGATGGCTAATTTTTTATGTTTTTCCTAAACCGAACTAAAAGAGCAGATCTGTTTTGAAATTCTGAACTAAAGTTATTCTTCTTATAAAGTGTTTTCTGTTCTCTTTCCCGTGTGCCTTTCTTCCTTAAGCTGTAAGTACTTTGGCTGAAGTTCTGGGGCACATGTGCCAGAAGGGACAGCAATTACCACCGCTCATCCAGGGGCTGACTGGATGACAGAATCTGAGGATGTTACAGCATCTGAATGCCAAGAACATTTCTCAGAGCCTAACCAGGAGCACTTTCTGGATTTTCTTTAGACCCAGGGAAGTTTAGGAACACCCAGGTCCAGCGCTGAACAAAAAATTGCAGTTTTTGGCTAGAGAGAGCACTGCAGAAGAGTGGCTTGACAGAAAGCTTTGTGTTTCAGAAACTGATCAGTATGTGTTTGAAAAAAACCAAAATGCATGTTAAAAATGCAGACAATTCAGCAGTATTTTAACTCTGTTCCAGTTAAGTAATTTCCAGATATTTTATGACATGTGTGTGCTTTTTGACACAGAAATTGTTTTGCATTAATTTTCTTCACTATTGAAAGACCTGAGGCTGATATATCCAGAAGTCATGCTTTCTTTAATGCAAACACATAAATTCTATTTTAAAAGGCTAATAATAACAACAACTATTTCATTGCACCTACTTTTCTTCAAATGTGGAACGAGCACACTTCATTTCATAGTCTGTATACGCCAGCTACCTAACGGTTGTCAATTATGTTACGCTATAAAAGGCACAGCACTTAGGGGGCTGTCTGTCAAGTCTGTAGTGAGAGAGATTTCAAGAATCTTTATTCTGATGCTATCAAATATAAAAATAAAGCAAATTTACATGACAACACCAAATACAGAGGCATCATATTTCATTTTTTAGTGAAAGTGGTTTGAATTGAGCATAAAATTAGTAAAGGTGAATCCACAGCAGCCAGAGATCTTTACCTGTAAAGCAGTGTCCCATGTTTTTTTCCTTACCACAGCTTTCCTTCTCCATGAAAGAAGGTATTACCCAGGTTTTCACTGCACTTTGGATCACAGCCCCACATCTGTTTTGTCTTTTCTTCGTGGTCTGAGAGTTGCTGGTTTGGTTTTTTTCCCCTCACAGATTATGGGTATCATTCAGTACCGCAAGGCATTTTGGGAAACATTCTTCTCTGCACTATTGTGTTCCAGCTCTGCCATAATTTATGCACTTGTGTAGACCCCACTGAATTTACAAACAGTTTCTGGAAAGAAAGAGAACTTATATGGATGTAATTTGGAGGCATCTGAAGATAGTATTATCCCACATGAATGCCAGAGTCAGCCCAAAGAGATCTAAATGCAGTGTCTAGGCCTATTTTTAGTTGGCAAGTGCTTTTAGGCTATGTAATGTGTCTTTGTCATTTGTCTACCATACACTTTGCCTCCATATGTTTATCACTGTTGCTATTGCTGATTCAGTATTTCAATAATAGAATCATTTGGAGCTGTTCTTTAGACTAGGGTTTGCATCAGACTTTTTTGTCTCTGTATGATTAGACTAATGTCATTGCTGATCCTAGCAGCATCTTTGAGTCAGAGCTGACATTATATCCAGAAGCTGTGCCTATGCCTCTAAATAAAAGAGACCTAAGGAGTGGCCTAGAGAAAAAGTGACCTCGATCAAGTCACATCAGCATTGATTAGGGCCACCTTCCCTATACAGCAGAGCTGCTTGGAAGACCCCAAAACAGAACCAGAAATACAAATAATCTCCCTCATCTATACACAGGTAAGTAGTAGTTTTATCCCTTCATCACACAGAGGGAAATATATTGCTATTCCCTTTACTGAACCTGTTCAGATTTATAAACTTTTCATTACTGATTCTTTTAAGGGCTGGATACAAGCCTATATTCGGAATAAACAGGTGAAAACAATAGTTTTTAAAATTGTGTGTGCTTCCCAAGACTCATTTGTAGGCAGGGAGTAGACACTGTAAGTCCTGTCTGCCTCACCAGATAACCAGAAAATACATCTCAGAGCATGCCCTCCTGGGACAACATGAGGAATTGGCCATACTACAGTTTATGGATGCTGCTGGAGGTTGTGAGCTCCGTCTGTATCTTTGTCAGACTGAAAGCTCTCTTTTGTTTTGAAGGCTGGCATGTGTCTTCCAGTGGCCTCACATCTTTCCTGCTGGATTAAAATTCATTCAGGGTGCATGATGGTCAATGACCAAGCACTGTCCCATAGAGTGCTGTGGTTCCAGACACTAAGTTAATCCTGCTGAGGAGACAAGGTTGTGGAAGATGTGGTCGCCTTGGCCGCAAAATAGTCTAACAGAAGACTGCATTCTGAGAACTGGATGGGAGCTGAAAAGTTAGAGAATAAAAGTGGTCCTCTGAGTGTCTTTGGAGTTCAGGAAATGGCAGGTCCAGAACCTTGCACTTTTCTATCCTTGGAGATATTCTAAAGAGGACCAAGTGGTTATTCAGAACTAAATTGCTTCTCCCCTCAAAATGAAACTAATGGCCAAAATACCATGCAATTCAAAGCTGAAAAGGAAGCTTTAACTTTACCTTAATAGGCTTTGAACCAGTCTCTGAAATAATGAAGTACAAGAAATGGTGACTTAAATGATTTCAGGTTTTAAAACAGCTGTAGCAGCAGAAGCTTCTGAGTCATCAGGGCTTCCACAAAAAAAATCTAAAGAAATATATACAATGCATCTTTTACCAGAAATAACAAGGAAAGAGAATGACAAATTGGATCTGGAGTAAGAAAAGAAACAGAAAAAAACCAAACACTAATCACTGCTCTTACTTTCTGACTATTATATTCAAATAACAAAGAAAATAATTTGCTGTTGTCTGCTGTAAAACTCTTTACAGAAACAAGCAATTCATGTGCCTGTATGGAATCTATGTCAAGGCTATAAAGTGTTCAGCAAACCCACCTGTATAACATATTGCAGATGTCATACCCAGGTGTTCTGAGTAAAGAACTGATCATTCTTTTTGGCTTCTCTCTTACTGCAGCAACAAGGCACTACCTACAGTCTACCCTGAGGGTGCCAGTACTAAAAACCCAGTCAAAGTGACACCTGGAAGTTGTTCTGCTGCACAAATAAAGGTCTTACTCCACAATAATATTGTGTGGTTATGGGTGGAGAGGGAAGTAAGCATGGAAAGCTTTAGTATTCACACGTCAGGGTAGAGGCCAACCCAAATGCAGAAATAGTACTCTGCTCTTGAAGAGCTAAGCTGACACTTGGAAAGTAGTTTTACTTTGTAGGTGTTTTATGCCTGCCTGGAGAACCTGTCAGACACTGACCACTTTGAACCAAGTTCCAACTGTGTGAAATAATCCTGAGGAGAAGAGTAGGAAGCATAATGAGCATTTTCTCTTCTCAACCTGACCTACAGGTAGAAAGGCAGTGCCTGTTTTGACATCTCTTGCTCTGCCATCTTCAACCATCAAAGAAAGCACTTAAGGGGGTAAATGATAGAGTCTGGAGCTCAGTCATGAAATAACACACGTAATTGAGATTATTATAAGTATCAGTAAAAACTGTCTGAATCATCACCTCCTTACATGTGAGAATCTAATGCTGCATGTCAGCCTAAATCTGAACATCTGCAGCAAGCAACTGTATTTCTCATATTATGATAATTCTGTTTCTAAATGGGAGGTGAAACAGGGGAGAAAGTTTGCAGATTTTGAGGCAGAGCAGAGAAGGTAACTCTAACTTCTGTGATCATAGTCACAAGCTGACTGATTTACTTACTTATTGATGACATAAGTCATGTGTCATTTATAATGTGCTGCCACAATCCAGCTGGACATGGTCGGCTGGCAGCATATTATCCTGAACCTTGCAGAGTTAAATAGGCTCCAGCATATTTTAAAGATGCCAGACATTTTGTCTCTTTGGCCAAGCCTTCTCAGTCATTTATAAAGTTACATGGAAAGGTCAATCTGTACTTATAGATACAATATGATTTAACCAGATTACATTATTTCCCTTCACTTAAAAAAGAAATACATTTTTAAAAGCATAGCAAAATTAATAAGCTGGTTAAATATCTCTTGGGAAAGGACTTCACTGTCCCCTGGGATATGACTGCTAGTTTTCCACTCTTGTGGATACATTAAAAAATGTTTATCAAACTGGAATTTCAGTAAGAGTTTCTGTTGAAATATAGAGGTTCTGAGCAAATACAGTTTTTTTTAATGCAAGAAGCCTTCAGAAAAATATCTTTTTCAGAGTGAAGTTGTCAGGGAAAATGTGACACTATTCAAAATAAAAATTACGGTTTCAAACACTAAAAATAAAAAGGGAGAGGAGTCAACTATACATAACTCTTTGGTTACATGAAATTAAGTGAGGAATTATTTGGTGAAGTACTCTCAGGGTAGTGCTCAGATCAAATTTTAAACACCTTATTGGAGCCTGCAAATAATTTGTGTTGCAATGAGGAACAGGCTTGGAGAAACAAAATTTGTTTTGCCTTTTTCTGTTTTAAATTTTCTGCAAATGATATGCAGTTTAATTATTACTTTAAATTGCTTATTTAGGTTTATTGAAGAGGTTTTTGCACTCTAATGGCATATGATAGTTAAGCACTTTCTAATTATTTTGAGAATTTTAGCAAACACACATTGGTCTTCAGATTTTTTCTTAGATTAATGTAACTATTTGATGTACAAAATTGGAATAGTTTGAAATTCTTGAGAAAAATCTAATTCTTGTCTTCATGTTCATGCTGGAAGTTAGATGATAAATATTTTTTTCTTTACTCCAGTAGTAGAACAAATCTATCAAAATGAATCAGTGTATCTGAATGAGTGTTCTCCTTTCAAATATTAGAGGACTTTCACAAATTCTCAAACCTTCTATGCAATATTCAGTAAATCACTCAGTTAAGGTTTAATTCTAGATGATGTGTGTTTTAGCTGATAGAATATATAGAACAGCTTATCACTATCACTGAGTAGTGGCAGTGCTGTTACTGGTCAAGAACATGGTATTCAGAAAAATGTAAAATTTAGGAGTCTTCAGAAGTTAAGGTCAGTGAAGCAAATTAACAGGAATGTGGAATGGAAGATTATAAATAAATTGAATGTAAATAGCACTGCATTTTTTGAACCTGAAAATATTTGCAAAAATGGGAGGATTTCATTCTCTTGAAATTCATTTTAGAACTGACCCAAGGCCAGGATTCTGCTGCCATATTTCTTTAAAGAACTTCTTACCTGGTGAACAAAGCTACTGCCATTAATGGCACATTATTCAATGCCATGCACCATGAGAAGAAATGTCAAAACCAGGTCCTAAGAATTTCCATGATCAATTAATGGAATTTTTTCAGGCCAGGGGCTTTCAGCTTGAGGTAGAAGATGGCACCTCTGCCATGCTGAGGGACCATCCTCAGGAGCCCTGGAGATTTGCCTTTTTCCCCATGTGTGATGCCTGCCTTGCCAGCAGAAAGTCCTCAGGTGCTTTGTCAGGATGGCAAGCACACTAGTGGTTAAATGTTAAATTTAACCTGCCTACCCTTTGCGGGTACTGGCCAATACATAGTTGATTTACAATATGAAGTTATGTACATGCAGCTTGCAGCCTTTTTAAACCCTGCTGAAGATGTCTGAACAAGCTGACCCAAAGGAGAAGCTGTAAAAGGGAGTGGGCAGGGAAATATCTTCTTTTTACTTTAAAATATGCTCCTTACACCAAAATATATAATGTTTGTTTGTGTTAAAACAAGATCATATCCATAAAATAAAGAATAAAAAAGTAATTAATATGCTCTCTTTTGTACCTGTTCTGTGTTTGCTTTATAATTTGTAGCAGATGGAAACCAAATGTTTTCAAAGAATCAAAACTAATTTTATAATAAGGTGGTTCATCTTTTTGAAATAACTTCTCCTTAGAATGCCAGTTATCCTTTTGATTTTGATCTACAAAAACATTACTGTTGGAATTTGTTATTTTTAGTAGCTCCAAGTGAATCTATATTCTTGAGCCTGTTTCCATAATCCTTGTCTGAAGATTCTTTCTTTTCACACCACTATCTTATTGTTTTACTTGTCTTTGGAAAAATCTAGAAACCTTTGTACCACAGCAATATTCTCACTGTCTGCTAACAAGCTGTTATGGTTCTATTTGTGGTAGATTTTCTTTAGTTAGAAGAAAATCTGTTTTTAAAATTTATTTTATTGCATGGGCATTTATAGTACACTATGAGTAATTCTAACACAAACCAATAAAGAAGTCTGTCGTTTTTCTTAGTTAGGATTTAAAGAATTTCTAAGTCAATATTTAAAGAAATGGAAGTAAAGATAGGGAAAGAAAATAAACAGAACTGTGTAAAGCAGCGCAGAGAAGGACACTGAGAAAATATGCTTTCTCTTAAGTGACAATTCCAAAAATGCATTTAGGAAAAAAATAAAAGAATGATGATGGTGGGACAGAAGCCTGTGGCAGAAAGGAAGCTATAGTATGTGTCCAAAATACCTAAATAAACAAGGCTGAGAGTAAAAGCTCTCTTAAATGCACAGTAAAAATTTCTTAAATACATCCTTAGGTTGCTAAACCAAGGATTCAAAGCATCTAATATAAAAAGGACAAAATACAGATGAATTGTTTTTAATTAAGAAATGCAACTCAATTTTTCAAGTGACAAGATTATTTTAACATTTCCAGCTATGACTTACCCTGATCTTTCCTCAAGTATATGTCTAGAAAAACTTCTGAAGAAACCCAGAAGAATAAATATATTCACTTAGTGAATTTCTGAGATAACTTATGGGGTAAGTAGGCTACCGCTGCAGAGAAAGCATCTTTCTTGGAAAGCATTTAATACATCACTATTGCTGGGAGTAGTCCTGGTATATCAGTGCCATTGTAACAGAGACAGCTCCTGCCTCTTAAAGATAAGTGAGGAGAAAGTCAGACAAGATGAACAAATTTCTCTATAGATAGGCGGCTTGTTTGAGAATTTTTTATATATGTAATCTCTAAAAGAAAAGGTCACAAACCGACCTCTTATGATGATTTCAGAAGTTTCTCCAGGAATTTTTCTAAAAATTCAGTATTTAATTTTTGAATGGTTGCTATAATGGAGGAATGGTTTGTAGCAAGCAGTTTTGAAGCAAAGAAATGCTTTCTTTTACTTTAGCAACAGAGAAGAATGGCTAATGTTAGTGTAATTCCATGTCAAATGTACAAAAAGTGTACATAGCTAGGAAGTAGGTGATACTACTGTTAAGTTGTGAAGGAAGATACATCATGTGTACTTTACACTTCACATTTTATGATGCCAGAAGTTAAATGCATAATATAAAATTTGCAGGAGCTGAACTATATGATAATTATGGTAATTTGGGACATTTCTCTCCAGGGAGTGAGCTCTAATAGTTAAGGAGTGACTTGATGTTAAAAAAAAGTCTCACTGTGCATTGATTAATTAAATAACAGGTATCCAGAAGGTTTATTGCATAGTAGCAAGGGACATGGTTTGTACTTTCTATGGGCATGTATTAAAAACCATTTCTCTGTTTACTGGAAGTTCAGACTGCAACAGGACATACCCTTTCACCTGAAAATTACAGCTATGGAAATGAACACCTAGATGGGAAGACGTATAACCCTTTCCATTTTTATATTGCGTATAACAGCAGCAAACCCATGCACTGTGGTGCTTTCATTTCCATTTCTGATAGCCATGAAAAGCAATACTTGCCTTGCTTTCATCAACAAATGTAACTCAGGCTAACAGCAGCACACATGGACAAGGTGTTGCTCTCCAGAGGTGTGTCAGAGAGTGCCCTGGAATTCTGACGGTGAGTGAAGTGGTCCAATTCTTCATCCACTCTCCCAGTGTCTCCAAACCTTTGGAGAGTGCCTCACATCTGGTCCTGAGTTTGTGAAGAGGGCAAGTATGTCTTCAGCTGGCAAGTGATTAAACTATGTTTGGTGATAAGCAGAGCATCCTGGGGCCCTGTTCTGGCACTAAGGCCAGCTGTCACAGAGTGGCTTGCAACTGCAGTAATAAAATCTTAGCCTTCAGCAAAGGTCATCCACATCCACACCACCTGTTGGAAGTGGTGCCAGCATTGTACTAATTCTTGAACTATGGTTGCTAAGTCCTATATGGCACAGACCAAAGCTGTGCCTGTAACTATTCCAACTATTCTAAATGATTCTAACTGTAATTTTACAATATAGCTGATGGACACTGTGTAATTCAGCAGTATATAACCCTAGAGATTCAATCAGTAAGAGATAACCCAGAATCATGTAGACATAGCCAAGGAGTCTGATTTCTATGTCCTGGATTCAGGACATTTGGGTGAAAACCTCTACTGATTTTTAAGATTCATGTTGACACTGTGGTCCCTGTGCACAGGTATTGCCTCTGCTTGGAGATGTCATCCACATGCTGCAGGCTGCGTAGCCTGGGCGTAGAAGGGGTTGACAGTCTCCCTTGAAGGACTGAGGTCCTTAACACTAAATAAGGTGACATTTGCCCTGAGCTGTGGGGAGCTGTGTGACAACACACACTTCAAGAGCTCACCCTATTCAGATGAGATCCAAGCTAATTTCTCAGTATGCGGCTACTAGACACTTTTGCTCTTGGGCTCAATCCTTTTATCAGTGTATGTAAGCAGAATATTACATATTTAGACCAATTAAGCTGTTTCTCCTCAGGAGCCTATGTTTTTGATCAATGCTGAGTCACCTTAGGTAGCAGGTCAGAGTGTTTTCCTCATGACCTTTTGGGCTGAGGATATTGCTCTGGCTTTTGGATTCAGGATGGAATAGGCGATGTTTCGAGTTAAAAAGGGGCTTTTTCAGAGCCTTTACTTCAGGTCTGGTAGAACAACTAGCTTCTGAAATCTGGAAGGACAGACTCAAATGAAAATAGCCTAGATAAACCAATTGGTACTGGGAATGGTTTCTGTAATTGGCATGACTACTCTGATATTCACCCCCTGCAAAACTTCTCCTTTTCAAGAAGAGACTTCTAGCCCAAGTCCCTCTGCCTGTTATGGCTGATGCAGTGTGACACGAGGCAAGCAGTTTAAATGCCAAGGCAGTTGATCCACTGTGCAGTGACTGACAGTGAAAAAGAAAACCCAAGTGGTTTTATTCTGAAATCATTTTCTTAACTGACTCATCAAAGTTATATTTGCTATATTAGGTTAGAGGAATATGATGATGACATGGTGATGAAGCCTGTTTCTCCTAAGCAGCCTACTTGTGAAATTTGTTTGTTGTCTTTGTAAGTACGTTCTATTAATGGCATATATTTTTACTATGTAGATGATGCAACATTAGAAGCTGCTTTCCACACAGTTTATTCTGAGATTGTATGCCATAACATTGCTTACATTGATATGAATACTACTTGAGCTTACAGTGTCAGAGATAGCTATCTCAACAGGATAGTAAAACAGCTGATTACTTCCTGAAGCACCTCTTTAAATCAGGAATCCTCACAATAAAATGTCTTTTAAGAATCCTTTTAATATTAGAGCATTCAACAGTTAATCACCTTCAAAAACTGTAGGTACCACAGTAAAAGGAGGAAAATGTCCTTCCTCTTTCCACAGATACTTCATCCTTGTTTGAGATTTAAATACAGCTTTGTTTTATTATTTTTAAATGCCTTCATTTAATAATTAATTTTAAAAAAATTTTTTTGCAAAGCTGAGTAGAAAATAAGAATGCTGAAAGTCTCCTCTCAGTCTAGACTGCTATTTTTTGTGTACAGAGGCAAAATGTTTGATGTCATTCCTGAATAATGTTTAGCAATGTTTTATCCATCAGAGTTATCCAAATACAAGTAAAGGGCAACTCCATATTTCAGTGACCTGACTAGTTCCTTTGTTGAATGGCCAGCTCCACTTAGCTGCAGATGGTCATATGATATAAAAGTATAAGACATCACAGAAAGAGGTGCTGTAAGCTCTGGAATCTATTTTTGCAGTCCGTTCTCATATTTCCTATTACACACGATCTTGTCCTCACTAAAAAATTTGCAAAAGTTTACATCAATTAATTTTATTTGATCTATGTAAACTAGAAAAAAATCCCTGAGGCTGACACTTTGAATCCAGTTCAAACTTGTTTAGATTAACTTCTCTTAATTAGCAACCTAAGTGAAAACAAAGCAAGGGTAAAATCACTTCCTACGCACCACTGATGGATGTGTCTTCAGTGAACAGTTAACATGAATTATCCGTGCTTGAATTACTCTGTTTGTATAAGCTCTGTTTGCATGAAAGCAACCACACTGTGAAATAACACTAGAGTTTGTTTTGTCCACGCTATGCTTGTATGTAATACTAACAGTTGTGGATGGGCATCCTATGGATTTCTTTACTGGAGCAAGCTGCAAAACAAAACAAAACAAAACATCCCCAGTTAATTGTTTATAAGAAAAGGCCGACCTCTTTAGATGAGCAGAAGGCACTGAAGGACTGTATACCCTTGAAGTTTTCCCATGGAGCAAACATATGTCCCTGCTACAGGGAGATCAATTGTCAGACTGCATCTATTAGTGGGCCAGCCAGTTGGTGCCACAGGCTTCACCACGCTGAAGTTGGAATCCTGGTTAAACTCGGGCAACATTTAGGCTACAGTTAGCTTTACAGAGATGTTCTTGCATTTGGGATTTGCACGCCTGCACAGTAAGATGCAGATCTAGAATAGAAAGATTTCCTTGTATTGCTCAGATCTGCTTAGTGACAATAATATGTCAGATTTGGGATGAACTCGCCTGGGTGCACTGTGTCTGTACCTCTTTTTGAGGTTGTGTGTCTACTCAGAGTGATAGTCTGCATATTTTCCTGAGCCTTTTTATTTTATATACCCCATTCTACCTATCCTCTGACATATGTATAAAACTTAGTCATTACACTAAATATGTAGCTATCTTCTCTACTCCAAAGTTAGAAAATGAGGAAGAAGGTAGCAGTTTTCAGGACAGGTTACTGAGAATGGCAGTTCACTGTTGAGGGAAAATGAAAATACTAGCCAGCTATTCCAAATAAAAAAATCTATGTTTGGGAATCTAAATACGTATTTGCTCACTTAAATGAATGGCCTGACTTTTGGAGGTGCTAAGTTGATCCAAACTCAGAATGTTTTCCATCCTCAAAAATCTGGCCGATTGCTTTCATATCTCTCTGCGGAATGTAGTCACCCAAGTTTGACAGTTTTGGCTCTAAGGTTTAACTTGACTGAAAACAAACTGGCTTCAAAACTGTAGGGGAGGTTAGCAGCAGCTGCTCAAACCTATGTATCCAAGAAAGAAAATCTTAAAATGTCAAATGGATTTCTTCTCATGAAGTCAATTAGCAATAAACAGGAACAAAGGCATACCTGGAAGGGTAAAACCAGACCTCACTCTTCTGTTTCTTGCTCAGATGATGTTTCTGAGCAACCCTGCCTGGGGTCAGGGGCTCAGGTGGACTGTTGTACAGGAACCTGAGGCTTGTCATAACATCTATGATTTAGATACTACTCTCTTCAGTTCTCAGTAGGGGAGCTGTGAGCTGGCACAATGATAACCTCCATATCATTCCTCTTCAAAATAAATGAATAATCTTGCAAGAAACAAGAGCTGCCCAGGCTGTGGCAGACTGGTACAGAACTGCTGTAAGATGTTTGTAGTGCTTTGTGCATCTGAGGATAAAATGAAGTTCAAGGTAGACAGAAAAAGGTAGTTAAGAAACTTTCCAATCGAATTTGAAACTCAAACTGAAACTCAAAAGCTGAGACCAGAATTAGTGAACCTTTTGGTTTAAAGTATTTGAAATTCTAGCATAAAATTATCTTTCAGTAATGCAAAAAATAGAAATTAATATTGAAATGATTCTGCATTCAAGAAGTGCAAATCTGTCTTCAAGTTCATTTTGCAAAGTGACATTTAAATTACTATGAAGAATTGTGTGTGCTATATATTATTTGTAATTTCATAAAATGTTGGGATGAGATTGTCCTGGGATCAGCATGTGATTAAACTGATTATATATCTTATATACATGGTATGCTTCTTATTCAGTCGCAATCAAAATACAACCTACTTTTATTAATATAATAATTTAGATGTCATAACTGAAATCTCAGTTAAATATTTTTAATTTCTATTCACAACCTTTTATTCTCTATTAACACACTTATTCCTCTCACTTAAAAAAAGATTCTACTTTTCCCATCACCATGATGGATGACATCTGCTAGGATGACCCCCTGCCCCTTGCAGCAAAGCACTGCTATGTAGAAATGGACGACAGACAGATGCTTTTCTCCTCATTCTGAAGAACTTAAAAAATACGGATGGGTGCAGAAGAGGGCACCAAATACTAACTGTCAAAGCAGACACTGTTTTTCTCTCTTTAACACCCATGCTGAGTATTTTTCTTTTCCTCACTCCCACCCCCCATATATGCATATGTGTCTTAATACTCAAAATAAGTCTTACTATTTTATTTTGAGTCCAGGAACACTTCCATCCAATTTCCTTCAGGCCTGTTGATCTTCCTTTTCTGCTCTGAAAACAAGGGTGTGAGTAGCAGAAAACAAAAGAATATGCTACTGTAACCCACGCTGGCACTCTGTGTCTCTCCTGACTGCCATCTTTAAGCTCAGGCAGCAGAGGTTAAAGTCACTGAGCTCAGAAACCCACATTTCAGTTCCTGCTACACTTGCTGTGCCACCCTGGGTGTTATACAAGGAGGACTCTTAATGTAATGTGAAGACTGCATAGTTAAAATTACCTCAGGAAATTCCAAAATTAGGATTTCTGGTGTGATATGTTAATGGGACTATATTACACAGTTAGTGCCTTCTGCATTTTTATTGCTTTTATAGTTAAGGCTTATTATCTGTCATACATGCATTCAGACCCAGTTCTTCAAAATACATTGAAGTCAAAATAGTCAAGGTTTCATCACTACAATCCAGGGGTCACTGAAGAATTATATGCTGATGATAAGGTGCAGAGACAGGGCAGAAGGCAAAAATGATGATTTTACCTAGTTCTAGTATTCCTGTTGTCCCAGGCCATGGAATCAAACTCCTCCATCATTGTTCTCTTTTCCTGTAGATGTAGTTTGCACATTTTTCCTACATTGTGGATGAATATCTGTAGCCTGGTCCATGCATAACTCCCATAGAAAACAGGAATTCCAAATTAAAATCCTTTTGGAGTTGGGCAAGAGTAGTTTTCTTTGGGATTAGTAGAGCACTGAACTATGTGGGAACTAAATGCCCAGCTTGTGATGTATGAGAGCAAAGCTCTTGAGCATGTACAGAAGAATGCTTTGTTTTGGTGTCTAGGAAACTTTGTGGCTGAAAGCAAAGGCAGTTGTAGATATTGGACATATGAAAGGTAATTATGCTGTGCTTGTTCAGAAACTAGAGAAACAAGCAGAGATTGGTGTGAAAGAACTTTAAAAATTATGAATCATCAAATACAGAAATATTATAAGAATATGAATTACTTTACTGACAGTATGATATTCTGGACATACAATATGTTAAATGATTTATTTTTATCTATTTGTCTTTCAGACTATCTGCTAATAATATATGAGCCCAAAGAGACATGGAAAAATTTATCCACACATTTCCATACATGGGATAGGAATCTGTACAATACCCTTTCATCAGAGCTGCATGTAGTTATCACTAAGCACACACATAAGTCAAGCTTTGCAAAAGCTTTGAAAACATGGGTGCTAACTCAAAGCAAGGGGTCTCTAAAAATCTAGAAAAGGTACAAAACAGAGACTCCTCTGTAGACTGATGGTGATGCTCTGACCACCAATGCTAAAAACTTCGATAAGAAGTAGCTCTCTCTGTGTCTTAATTCCAGGTACTCCTCTAGCAGGTCACTGAGGGATTTCTTAGGGTGTATTCCAGGTTTGAGAAGGGAAAGGAGCCTTGGATAATAGCTACAAGCATCATAGCCAAATCATGGAAAGATGAGTGCCACAAAAATATATTTTGATTTCTACTGAAAAAATAGTTCTTCTAGACTGCGGATTGACTTAATGTTTTTGCTTCTCTCTTCTGGTTTCCATCTTGGTTCCTGATGTAAACTGCTTGTTTCCAGTTTTTTGGATCTTCACTGCCTAGTATTGTTTTGAATCTTGCATCCTTATCCCATGAAACCACAGTTATTACCCACTTATTACACTTCCAAATAAGTACTTTCACCCCTTTGCTCATCTTTCTCTTGGGAAGAACTCCCAGCAGATGTCTGTAAACTTACCTCATTCCCAGCTTTAAAAGCATCTCAAGGCCTGCAACACATATAGCAACAGTCAGGCTGCTGGCCATGATGCTGAACAATGTCAGCTCTCTCTTTCTTTGTGTTTCCCTCTCAGTGTCCATGTTCCCACTGCTGTCTCTAGTTTCATGCTTATACTGTCTCCTCTTTCAGGCAAGAGAACCTTTTGTGAGTTGGTGGTGCAACACCTTTTCTTGCAGTAAAATGTGGGCTGAGAGTATAAATCAACACACTGGGGCTGATTGTCTTAGGCAATCATTGTACTCCTCTGTGCAGATAGATTGTCAATTCGCATACTGGATCTCCAGGATGCTGGTGGAGGAGGAGAGGGACAGTTCAGGTGGCCTTTCTGCCCCAAACTGCTGTATGAAGGATTCTCTGGAGCAGATGGAGGTGAAGGCTGAGTCAGGTCAGGTCCCACTTTCTCACTGTTATAATGGCCCTTTGGTCTGCAAGAAAAGTTAAAGCTGCCTTCCACAGCTTTTATTTGGAAGCCGCTGCCTGGTGATCTTCCCCATCTGCTTCATCCAGGCTGTGAATCAAGCCTGTTGTACTTAAACCATTGACCCCTACTCTGAGAAATACCAGAGAAGAATAGACTTTAACTAAATCTTTCAGTAACACCCTCTCCTCTTATTTTTCTCCCTCCCTCCCATTGTTTTGAAGCCACATCACTTTTTGTTAGCTGGGGGAAGATTAAACAAAGGAAGCCACCAGCAGCGCTGGGTTTTTTTGCCACACGTGTTGTCTGTGTCACTCCGGCAGCCTTCCAGCAGGTATGCCCATACAGCTGCAGAGCCATTCACTGTTGAACCATAAAACTGCTGGCAGGTCTCACCATCTGTGAGGAAGACTGTGTGAGAACTTCCCTCTATTACTGGATGGCTTTCAAGACAAATGTCAGTGCTGACCCCATTAAGATAGCCAACATCTGAGAAATGGCATAATGTATTACAAGGCTGTTCTCTTTTTCTGTCCTGGTAGGGTGAGTCATGAAGTTTTGTAGATGTTTTCACATGAAAAAATACTTGAATGGTTATGATATTTTAACACCATGAAACGCTGAGCAATTGTGAAAATCTTCCCACTGAGTGACTGACAATATAGCAAAGATTAGGGTGGGAAACTATGGAATTTTAAGCTATGCTGCTACCATTACAGGAAAGAAAATGGGAGAGAGAAGAAAAGCAAAGCCAACCCAAGAGCTAGCACTCAGAACCTTGTTTGGTAGCCTGGCACAGTCTCTGGAAAAAAAGAACTGTGACTCTGTATCTAGTCCATCATCCACATATTTTCGCCTTACTGTTCAAAAAGTAGAAATGATTTCTTCCTTAAAGTCATTGCCAACAGCTCTCCTGTCCAACAGTGTATGAATTTCATTTCTAGCTGATTATGAAAGATATTGAAATAAAAGTAATTTGAAATGGTACCTGACTGTTGCAGTGCAATTACATGTAGCCTCCCTACAAGTTATTATTTCGGGTACCTTATAATCATAAAGAGCAAAAAGATATATTTCTTCACTGGTTGATCAGTATTCAGATAACAAATATTGTTGCCCAAACATCTTGCTTTCATGGGAGAAAGTACATTTGAATTTGAAAATACCAGTCATTTTATACAAAGACATAAGTTGGAAAGGAAAAGAACCTTAACTGGTGTAAGTTCCATCTGCAGCCATAATCAATGTGGACAAGAAGAAATAACCACTAGGCTTCTACTTCAAGGCCACAAAGATCAGTGAGACATCTTCCCTTGCCTTCAGTAGATCTTGCATCATATCCCAAAAGATGACCCCTGACTTAACAAATATAGTTACTAGCCTTTTCTTCAGTTTAATGACTCTTAATGAACATGACTAAGGTATGTTTGAGCAGTTCTAGGATGGTGCAAGCAGTAGCATGATTTAAAGAGGCAAAAGTTATCTGACATTTTTTAAAGATTAGCTCACACCCTTCAAACTTTATAATCCAGATGCAGCTAGCTGTTACGGTTGTGTTAGCCATCTGGTACTATAGTCTTTGGCTGAAAACAGAAGCAATATGTATCACCACTGCTTTTTGTTTCCAGGAAAAAGGAACGCTGTTTTTATGATCATCCATTCATTTGGTATCAAGCACATTTCACACATGAGTTAACTGGAGACCTGCAGTTGATATATTCTGTGGTAAGAAGGGCTTTTTATGGTTGATGGTAGAAACCAACATGCAGAGGGAAAGGCTCAGTTTCAGAGTAACTGGATATAATATCATTGGGTTTTTTAGCTTTCCCTTCATAAAAAATTCTTTATTTAGTGACACATTGTCTCAAATAACAAAAGGGTTTGCACTTTCTGGTTTTGCAGTTTAAAGCACATAACATCTTCAGCTATATTTTGCTAAGCATAAAAATATTTTTAATTGCTTTCCACTAACCTTCCCAGCAAACTACAAGTAACTTGATTTTATATACTTACTCACCTGAAAACATTTGATTTTGTTCAAATAACAGATGTGTGCAAAAAAATTACTAACAATAGAGAGCAGAAAGGAAGCCAAAGGACATGGTGACTGCTTAAAAATATTATTCTTGGTACACAGCAGTGTACCAAATTACATCACCCAAGGGAGCCTCCTGACTTCTCATTGTAGGGGGGTTGAATTAGATGACCTTTAAAGGTTCTTTGCAACCAAACTGTCCTATGATTCTGTGATTCTCTCCAAGGAGACACAAAGTCTTTTTGGAAATAAGAGGAATGCTGCTGCCGCACCATGCAGTAAGGGACACCAAGGTCTCCTGTGTCTTCTCTATCCTGGAGATAGGAGTGGATTTGGAGCAGGTCTTGTTACCTCAGGTTTCTCTGTGTCTCCTAGGAACAAAAGCTAGCCCTCAAAAGGATAGAGAAGATAGTAAATCCTGGGTTCATAGTTAGTTACTTTGTTTGACCAATGCACAAAGTCAGGAACTGATACAGCCCAACAATACACTCAGCTGTTGCCTGCCTGGCAGCAGTTGCACCAGCTTTTCGAAGAATACAGTCCAGCTTCCTGACAGGTTGCCATTGAAAATGCCCCTGCTATTTCAATGAAACAAACCCTTATTTCTGCCAGGTTGATGTGTGGGTCCCTTCTCTCCTCTCAGTTATACCTGAGCTGATGTGCCCTGCTCTCACTAGAGAGGCTCACTGCTATGGCTTGGCTCCCATTAAGCTGGCTAGCAAGGAGATTTTCCCTGTGCCATGCCTTCTGTATCTGCACCTGAAATTCCACATACCCAAGTGTGTAACAAGATACCTGGCGGCATGTACTGCCTGACAATTTTACTCTAGGGCTACTGATGACCAGGAGATACCTAGGAGGGCCACATGGCCTTTTTCTGAGCTGTCACTCAGGTAAAGATGATCCTGCATCCTACATTGTTCAAACACCCATCTTTACCTTATGCATGTCATCCAGCTATTGCATATTTTAGGTACCTGTCATGTCAGTATCTAAATCCCAAAAGAGCAACTTAAGCAACTGAGGAGAAGCTGGAACTGGGGGCAGATTTCAGTGAAAGCTACTCATCTAACCCGCTGAGATGTCTGAAACACTTCCACTGAGTTATAGATATCTAAGTACTTGAATAGCTTAAAGGATCCAGGCTTAGGTGCTGATGTGGCTGTTGAAAATGGGTCCTATGTCATTTATGCTTTATTGAAAAAAAATTAAGTGTTAAATACGGAGAAGCTTCAGAAATGCTGCATATATATATATATATATATATATGTATGTATATATGTATATTTACTTTTGGGATTAGAAGAGTCCACCACACTGCAGGCAGATTAGCAGGCAAATGGATTCATCCTGTCTGTTAAAATCTAGTAAGACATTCTGTTTCTTAATAGGTCTAGCTTTATAGATTTGGTCTTCAAAATGGTCTTGGGAAGTGTTCTGCATGGGCAGGCTCTGCTAGGTCTGAAACACAGGGCTACACCTGTGCTTCTCAGAAACAGCAAGCTGCAGCGCAGAGTAAGTGCTGATCTTTGCCATTTGCCTACTGCCCACTCACAGTCCAGCTGACTGCCATGCAGACAGGCTCTCCAGCATCTCTGAACATCCCCAGGAATATGGTTTTCCGTATGATCTGAAACACCATGCAGCAGCCATGCCTGCAATCCTGCAGTTGGCGCAGCAGGCAGGCTGGTCTTGAGGGCAGACTTTGGCAGGCAGGACAGACATCCCCTGGAGGGAACCTCCATGTGTTTCACTGAGAAGGGAGCTGGCAAGCATGGCTTTTACAGTCTTGCTATTGCCATTTGCAGTTGGTGAGCAGTGAGGGTCAGGCTGCCTGCCTGTGCTGTACCTGCAGTCATAAAGCATCAGATTCTCTTTGCTATTTTTCTGTCTGTGTCTATATTTGTGTTGTGTGAGTTCACTGTTCCTACCTGAAAGAACCCTTGCTAGCAGCATCAGGATTGAAAGGAATCCGCAGCCCATCCTTTGGCAGACAGAGCTGGAAACCTCCTCTCACAACTGCCTGTGTTTTGCGCTTAAGTGAAGCAACATCTAAATCTTGTGCCTCATCCTCTAAGTGCCCATCAGCTTTTTTAACTCTGGGAACATCTTCACTGATAATTTAAAAAGGAAGAAAGGGGGGAAGAAAAGAATGAGTGAAGAAATGAGCAATGTCTAAAGCAAATAAGGTAAGTAACAGCATAAGGGGAGGCAGCGGGTGAGCTCCTCTGCCCTGCTCTACTCAAGGCCTCATCCATCCTCCCACCACCATAGATTGGCATAGCAATGTGATGGGGAGACAGACACATTTTGAGGCTAATATACATCCTCCATCCTCCCCATCACAGCTGCATCTGGCCCTGCAGTGGGTTATCCTCTCTTTCCAAATGTTCAAGTCATTATCAGTTTGACAAATCCAATATATATAGAAAGATCTCCGGGCAAAATCTGTATTTCCAGAAAACGAGATTCCTATACCATCTGCAGCTAATTGTTTCATACCATATTCGTCTCAGACCTGCTGAGCCCACTCTGGGCCTGCTGAGCCCATCACTTACCCTGGTTTTACACAGGAGGAGCTCCACTGTCTTCAGTGTATTAATGCGATTAACACTTTTGTGTATGAGAGCAGAATTCAGGGATGAAGCAGCGTCCACCACTGCCTCAGATCAACCTTGTCATCACCTTAACACTGACAGGCATGTGCTTTGGTGGTGGGCAATGAATCTGGTTTTCAGGGGAAAGGGAGAGGAGTCAGCCAGCCAAAACTGGCTGTGGTGAGGAGGGGAAAGAGGTGCTGCTGCCTCTGAAATCAGATCCAAACCACTGGGCAGGGAGATGCCTGCTGAAAAGGGTTGCAGCCATGGCCCTGTGCTCGCCTCTTGCCTAGGGTGATTGGCAGCATTTCCCCTTATTCAAAATTAGAGAAAACAACGGAGCTCAGCAGTAATCTTAATTCTAGAGCCTTGTTGAAACTCTAGACACACATATCTGACAGATACAACAGAGATTAATGAGCCATGACCAGAAGTTTGATTTTTCTGTCAAGTGCTCCCATCCGTTTTTAATAAACAGGGGAACAACATAAACTCCAGTGCCTGCTCTCCACTGTTTAAACCGGGCAGGTTGCTTTTGGTACCATGCGTGTCTGTGCTGAGTTATGACTGAAACCACTGAAAAATGCTGGGGTTTTGCTGGGTATTTTTTTCCATGTCTGGTCCTTTTGTGGCTCCTTTTTTTGATGAGTTCTGTTCCTTTCCATATTGTTTCGTTTCTCCTCAGCATGGACTGTCTGGTATTTTACCACTGGAAACTGTCAAATGTAATATCATGTTTTCAGCTAAATGAGTTCAATTTAGTGTCATTGGTGTATTATCTGGAGCACATAAGTGCCTAGAAAGCCCACTGCTTTGTTTTAAACAGCACTCCGCTTTATTTTTTTATGGGGTTTTGGATCATAGTTTCCTCATCTCTTCCAAGTACAGCAGGCTGAGCCATCTAGAGTGGAGCCCAAGGAACATGTCATAGTCTCTTCATGCTTCTGGTTACTTACATTATAATCAGGCATTGCTTTCATAAAATAGTAATCAGTACATAGACATCTGAATTTGTCAGGAATTCATGGTAAAGCAGTCCCAAAGGATTATATGCCGCAGAAATATGTTTGAGAATTCCTCTATATTTATTTCTCACAAACTGTGATGGAAGCCACAAAGGAAACAAAAGACTATCAGAGGGTGGTTTATACCCTGAGGTATTTATGGGAGGGGAAAAAGAGTGCGGAAATGCTGCCATAAATCTAACTGACCACAGAATGTCACTCTTGCTCCATGCAAATAAAACTGAAGGGAAATTTACCTGGTAATATAAAACCTGAGTCTTAAGGAAGGCAACTCAGGGAAGCTCTTGCCTGTAGGCAGATGAAGTATGGCTATGCAGACATGAATGAGTGGGTATGCACACCCACTCCCACAGGGAGCCCAATGACATGTCTGAACCAAATGCCTTTGCAAACCTCTGATCTGGGTCTGCATCCTAAGTCAAATCCTGCAGGTGACTCTTCTTCCAAAGGGTCTTGCCAGCAGGTTTGCACTGGGGGCCTTAGAGGGGGAAACCCCTGGCTCTTAAAAACCCTCCCCACACTAGACAGACATGCACAACAGGCCCTGCCTGTGCTTAGGGCACTTCAGTCTCCCTGCTGAAAATACCTGATTATCAGTAGGATCCTGGCTGTGGGGAAGGTCATTTCTGAGATGCAGGATCAGGACCACAGAGAAAAAGCTAGGCTATATTATTTCAAATGAAAACTGCTCTTGAATCAAAAGCACTCTCAGTTCCAAAACATGAAATAAAAGCTGCCCTAAAATTGAAATTGTCCTTGACTTGATGCTGCCTACAACTGAAATTGCCACTAAATTTAACAGACTGATGCTTAGCATTTAATTGCCCCTGAAAAGATGTCACTGTCAGGAAGGTACAGTATCAAAACCCAAATCTTTTTATTTTCATTCAGGGCTTCATTTCAGGTAGCAGCTACCTGCTTCTCCAAGCTGTGACCTTGACCAGACTAGAACACAGAGGTCACCTGCCTGTGTAAGAAAGGATCCCAGTGCAGTGCCATCTCTATGTAGAAGGGGAAGGCACCAGCTGCAAGGTGCATTTCTCCTTTGAGAAAAAAAACTTTTGCTGGGATCCAGGATGAGATTGAAGAAGCAAGAGTAGAGATTATTTCTTTGCCCCCTAGTGCTGAAGGACTGAGATTTCCCCCCACACACACCTTCTGAGTGGGTGAATTTTCTCTGGAAAAGGTTGAGTGATCTGTCTGTAGTCTGCTGAAAACATGTTTTTTATAGATCTGCAGGGTTGAAAAAAAATGGGTTTATGCACTTACAATTTTTTGCATGTACAAAAGTGCAAATCTCGAAAAAAAATGTAATTTAAAGAATAAAATAAAAAAATTAATATCAGATGAAAAATTCTGCAATGCTGGTTTTTGGTAAGCCTTGAAGTGTTTTGACTTAAGTATTTTTTCCTAATGATTTTTGTCTAATGTCACTCAGATTTCAAAACAGAAACTTACTTTCAGTCTAAAAATTAGATCTTTTCTCTTGAAAGTTAGAGAAAGAGAATATTCTGATAATTTTTAAAAACAGTTTCCAATTGTACTTGAATATGGCATTTTAATTTAAAGAATCTCATGTCCTCCCTAAGGCTTTCATTTTGACAAATCCACATCTTCCAGTGAAAAACACTTCCCAGGAATGCTTCCCAATTTTCTCTAATATTTGCATCTGTTCTTCTCTGAGAACATGTCACAGCTGTAGATCAACAGGAATCACATAGAACACGGTTGATTTATGGTCAAAATAATATTTTTAAATCAACTTGTATTTAAGAGTAGTGAATAGCACATGTCCATATACCAGCAATGTATCATAAGGATTTTGTATCGCTTTTACATTTTTTACATTTCTTTTGCATAATTATACACGATTCATATGTGATTGTAATTTTTACAATTATTTTACATAATTACATGTTATTAAAGCTGAAATTTGGGCACAGTTAAAGACTGCAAGCCAGATCCTCAGTGTTTCAGGCACCCACCCTGATGCCATCATTTGTCTCCTGAGACAGACAAATTGGACCAAAAGGGACTACTGTCCACCAAAATTAATACAACCCCAGAGTGATACATGGCTGTGAAGTGGCAAAGAAAAGGATATTGTTTTTCCCTGCTGCTTTTATCCTTAGCTGCAGCTTTGGCCTTGTATCATACGATCCCAGTTAGACACAGAGCTCATGGGGAGTTGAACGAAATTCACGGGAAGCTGCACACTGCTTTCCTGCATCTGTCCCCACCGCCTTCCTCTCCAGCCCCCAAACCACAGATACCTGGATGCAAGGCAAGCTTACAGAGGGATTTCCGTTTAGTCCCAGAATATTGATTCCTCTTCCAGAAAAATCACATTTTCAATGTGCTTGGTAAATAAGGGAAGGAAGTGTCCTGCAAGCAGCAAAACCTGGGGCGTTTTCTTCACCTTTGCCAGGCATGCAGGCATTTTCTTCACTAGAGCGGTTGCTTGGTGGGACACACTACCCTCTGTGAAGGTGCATATTAATCACAAGTTTAGCTCCTGGGCTTTGCTAGCACCATAATTTTGGCTGGCTTTCTGTTCCTCAGAGCTCGGGAAGATCTCTGTCAGCTGAGGTACATGGGATGGGTGTATGCCTTGTTTCCTTGGCTGGATTATCCCTCATCCCCTCTGCATTTTAACAGATTTGGTGGGCCCGTTAACAGCTTCTACCTGTTTTAAGACCTGTGACAGGAGGCTGAATGGTTTGCTTCATGTGGCCCCATTCGCCCGCCGTTCATGCTCGCGGTGTTGACATGATTTATGTAAATCATAAAATGTGGTGGGGTAACTCCACGAGTGTCCAGCTCTCCTCACGCACGTCTCTGGGCAGAAGGGCTAGTATTTATAAACAGTGGTATATTCATGTCTCAGTAACCTGCTTTATTTACACTGCTTGAGCAGGGCTGCTACTGCACAAATGAAATATTATTCCCCCCATGTGCGTTTCGTTTTTCTTTTGGCTCTGTGTTTTCTTTCATGCATTGCCCTTGCTGTTGGTGAGTTTGTCAGCAGCTCTCCCCAGCAAGGGGCTGGGGAGAGGGGAAGGAGGTGAGTGAGGTTTGCTGCCATTTGCAGAGCAGATGGTGACAAGTGTGTGTGGACCCCAGGCCAGTAGACTAGCAAAGTCCACATAGGGACTACCAGCTGAGCTCCAGTTTCTGCAGATTGGAGGGGAGCAAGTCAGGGCCCTGCGCTAACAACCAGCTAGGCTGCTGTGACACAGCCTTTCACCACAGCCAAAGCCATTGGTTTTGCTTACAGTGCCCCAGCCCATCACATGCTTCCCTTGCTGTGCTGCTGCTGCTGGTGGGATGCTTGCTCCTAGGAAATTCTGGTCTTGGCTGTTCTTTGATGAGAGTAGGCAAGAGTTAGTCAAGCTATAATGAAGCTTCTCAGGCATCTGAGAATGGTTGAACCAGCTGGAATTTTCTAGCAAAATCATCTTTTCATAGTCATTTTTGAGGAGATCTTTTTACTACAACCTCCAAAGAGCTCATTTCTGGCTCATGAATTAAGAGAAAAATGTTTTCTCTCCCAAAATAACCACAGTAATGAACTCAACAATAAAAACTGCTTATCACCCTTCTGGTTTGGGGGCACTTGTTTTTAGTTTTCTCTTTTTGCCACTAATTTAAAAAGGGGAAGGAAGGTTTAATGTTTTTTAAAATATCTTGTTTAAAATTGTGCCTAGTTCATTATTTCACCAGCTTCTGCTGTTTTGAAAATATGTTTTTTCTTTTAATTTTCTCAATGAGATGTTTATGGTAAATATTAACTTATGAACAAGTCAAGAAAATCAATAGCTGGAACACTGTCAACCTCAAAAGACTGTGAGTATTTCAAAATGAACTCCAAGGCCTGAAACTCCAGAGGAAAAAGAGCTCTCTATTGCCTTTAATGATGGAAAGGGAAAAATCTCATTAAAAAGCTCAATTTCTGTAAACTGCATACACGTGACTTTTCTAGAAGCACTTGAACAACATCTAAATCATAGGGCCGCAACCTCTCACCAGCTTCTGGATTCAGATGCACATTCTGGCAACATCTGGCTGTGTGCAGGGATGGGACCTGTATTTAAATAGATCCTGCTTCTCCTGTCCTGTACTGTGGTTTCCACAGGAAGAAAATGCCTGTGTCTGGACAGGAAGGGGACAGTCGGTGCTGTGAAACATGATGGAGGCAGGCAGGGAACACCTCTCCCATGTTTGTTTGAAATGAGAGCAGGGGCAGAGCTAAGGAAAGATTAGGATTTGGGCAATCACTTATTTGTTCGGTACCCCGGGAAAGTTTATCTGCCAGCCTGGGGTCGTGAGCTGTGTGATGGGGGAGCAGCTCCGCTGGGGCCGGCAGGCACATCTGGAAGCACACATTTGGCTCGCGGCTGCAGCCCATGTGTCAGGTTTGGTGTGTGTCTGGAAAAGTGTGCTGCAAGGACCATCACCCCCAGGACTGGGGAGGGGAGAGCGGGAAGAGCCAGATGGCTGAAAAAACTTGCTAAGGGAAAGTACTTTTCTCTATATATTCGTGCAAATCTTTTTACCTGGCCCCCAAGTTCACAGCTGCACTTGCTTTCCTCTCATAAAGATTTCTTTTTGTTGTTGTTGTTGTTGTTATTCCTAGAATGTGATGGAGGGATTTCTGTTTGTTAAAGGCATTCAGCCAGGCTGTGGTGAGCCTCTCTGGTTTACTGGTTGAGATCACAAGGCAGTTTAGTTATTTGTCAAAATGCACTTGGTGAAACCTGGGCCCTCTTTTTCCCATCTTTCAGAAGGCTTTTAAGGAGGGTCTGATTCTGCCCTCTCTCCCTCATAGCAAACAGCACCCTTTTCTTCCTGTCAGCAGTGGGATTGCCTATGCACAGCCTGCAAAAACAGAGGTAGTAGAATCTGGTTTTGGCAAATTTTCAATATTCTTCAAGTATATAATAAATTATCTCAGAAATCTAAATGGCACTGAAAAGAAAAATTGCCCTGTTGAACCAAATTGATATTTGGCTGGGGAACCCCCATGCTTAGTATTTGATATTTTGAAAAGTACCAATATTCTCTTTAGCTTCTAGTTGAGGAACTGAGACCACATTGTAATTCTTACAATATGAATTTCCTGTTCTCACTCAAGGGGTTTTCCCCATAAAGTATGGTAGGAAGTGTGTTGAGCCTCATTAACTCTCATCTTGTTACTGAAACAGCACTGGAAACTGTTGGAGATGTGTATTAGGCAAAGCTGCCTTGGCTTGTGTGGACAGCAGTGAGAAGCTGCTGTGAGGTGATGCAAACCAAGGTATGGTGAAAAGCAATAGGAAATCAAATATGATTCCAGAAGGAAGTTTGTCTGTGACAATATGTACTGTATCCCATCTTTCCTTTGTGTCAATATATAACATAAGATTTCCTTTCCAAAATCAGGCAAGAGTTGGAAACTAAGGAGGCCATTTCAGAGCTATCTTTTGAGATAGCTCCACCGTTATTCCTAGTATATTTGACATATCACACAAAATCTCTATAACGTCTCTATAGATCCCAGAAAAAATATTTTGCTGTCTCCGTCATCTGTTTTACCCTGGCACTGTTCTGTAGACTTCTGTAGAGCTGCTTCACATTTATAGAGGAGTGCAGGAGAGGAGAACTGGAGATTTTGCACCTGATATTTACACACTGGACATAGTCTTCCTTTATCTCTTCCCCAGGTTAACCCTCTGTGAAGCAATCAAAAAGTCACCTTGAGGATTTATCTCTGAAAACTCCTCAGCATTTCCTAAAGAGAAGACAACTAGGGAACGAGCAGTGCTCTGAATTCTGTGTCGCAAAGGACTAGACTGCAATCTTGTGCACATTCTGTCTATTTTATTCCCTGGCTCAGAGCTGGGATAGCCCACGTACATGACTCCAGATGCTAGCAATATAGAGTACATTGAAAGCAGAGCTGAGCCAAAATGTTCTCTTTGGACTTCTTCAGGAGTATGGGAAAGTACAGATTGAGATTCAGGGTGTAAACTTTCCCCATTGAAAGTTTGATACAGTCAGCGTGATTTCTAGGTGGAGTGAGAGAAAGCTGGGGAAAACCTGTTCCCCTTCAGTATATTTACTGCGTAATGTGAGCAGCCACACTCTCTAACCCAGCAGCAGACATTCTGCCTTGGATATTGTGTACATTACATTGCTGAAAGAAGAATAACATGGTATTAATGTCCAGCTATTGGAGGACTTAACCTTTTAGCCCCAAGGGACTGCTTGGAGTTTTTTCTGAAGAGTGCCTGTAGGGGCAGGGTACAAATTTGCAGGTGCAAAACAGTATTTGCAACTACAGATCACAAAGGTGCAAATGCCATGTTCTGGTCTTTTGCTCTGCCATCCACCAGCCTGTAGGCAGAAAATAGGGCACTGGGCAGAACTTTGGTAAAACCTGTGGTCCTAATTGTTTAATAACATTCCAGTCAAAGGATGTATATCCTGCTTTTATGATATGCATTTTCATTTTCTGGATGGTCTTGGACACTGCCTCTTTCTGGCAGTTTCTGGAGCCATGGCCTTTAGAGTCTGTGTGTGTGGCTTCTTGTTCCTTCTGCATCCAGCCTAGAGATTTTACAAATCTCCCACCAAGGGGGACAGATTACACTGACTCCTTCATTCTTTTGTGTTCTCCAAGAACTGTAATATTTACCAACAAGAATCTCTTCTCAGTCTTATCCAGTTCACATGAATATCACGAGTCTACCTCCTGCAAGAGGCAGCATTAAGATGTAGTCCATGATTTTGTGCTTACCATCTTCCTTCCCTCGTTGTTATTTTACTTTCAAAGGAGCTATCTGTACAAGAAGGTCAAAAAGACTCGGGCCTTGGGGTGCAGACCTGTCTGAATTAACTAAATGGCAAGTGCAGATGAATACTTGCTATCCAGAGAGCACGTGGAGTACAGTGATTGCCTTTATTAAACATGTCAGGGTAATTTCTAAACTCCGGCACTGCCACAGCGCTCTGAGGGAAGGCTTGTATTGCTACATGAGTCCAGCTTGTCTGCCAACATGTCTACCCATTCTGCAGGTGTATGTGTTACAGCCCAAGGCAAAAATATCCATGCCTTTCCCAAAGATCTCATGGTGCTTCTGCAGGCCAGATGGTTCCAATTTGAGGCCTACGCTCGGTGATGTAGCTGTATTGAGTTTCTTCCCTGAAACCAACAAAACCTGCTTTAGCATTTTGCTTGGATTAAAATATTTGTCCCTTTTTTTCACAGGGCAGAAGAGGGACTCCTGAAGCCACTGAAGGAAGGAAATCATTACAGGGTTCTACAGAAGTAGGTCATGTGCTACAGCTGCTCATAGTTTAAGAGGAAGAAACATGGGACCTCAAACATGGAACACGACTCCTTCAAAATGCTTGAGAGCAACCCAAGAAAAACATCCTCAGAGGCTTATTTAATAAACATTATCTATAATAGTCTCAATGTGTGCTCATGTTTCCTTAGGAGTTTTCACCTACTTCCCAGAGCTAACAAGATTCCAAAATAGAGCACAGAATAATTTAATGAAAAGGATTGAATAGTTTGTGTTAAAGCTAATATGGTCCATTAGGATCTGTCATTTTATAAACAATGAAGGTATGTTACCCCCTCTATTGCCATAAAGCCATTCTATACAAGGTTTGTAAACAATCAGTAATGATCTATGGAACATTCACAAAAGAGAATTAGAGCCAAAAAAGTGCTTTCCCTCACATTTTATTCCTTTTTAAGAAAACTTAAGAGGCACACATGTCTATGTACTAGATGGGTAAATATATAGCATAAAGACTACGTATACATATACATATACATATACATATACATATACATATACATATACATATACATATACATATACATATACATATACATATAGTGTGTGTGCATATATAGTGTGCATGCATATGTATATATCTGTATATCATGTATGTATATATATGTATGCATATGTGGATTTCATTAGCAATCATACAATGTTCATTATCTTAAAAGCACTGCTATTTTCACAGCTCAAAAAATGCCTAAAGTGAACTGTTAAAACAACTGAAAAGTTTTTAATAATAATCGAAGTGTCACTTCACTGCAGCTTTTTCTTTTCCCAGCAAACTAACATTTTTGTGAAGACTTGACCTGTTTTCTTTAACAACTGTGATCATAAAAGATTATGGACAGAAACTGTCAATTTCAATGTGTGGGGTTCTTTTCTTCACCATGAGACTTAATGCAACTCTAAAACATGTATGTAATTTTTAAAAGGGACTTTTCAAGGCTTGGAGCTCCTTATGCTTGGTGTCATATTCTACTGGTGTGACCCCAGAGGATGGAAACTCTGTTGTAAGCCGCAACTTAAGGCAGCCTGAGAAGGAGAGGGACAGAAGAGCTCCCCAGCCCCTTCCCAAGCCCCATGTTTTTTGGAAGCTAGGCAGGAATGAAGTATGAGAGAAATCAGACCTAATGACTATAAGGGAGTTATTTCTGGTGTACAGTGAAGTAAGTGTTTGAAAAATTAAGTCCATAAACTGATTTCTTATTGTTACATGATCTAGGAGCAGAAGAAATAGTCAAAAGATGACTAACTTGGTCGAAGAAAATGGATACAACCTTATTATTTATAAAGTGAACTCCTCATTTAAACAAGGCAGCTTTTTCAAACTTAAATCCTTACTCAAGAAAGCAGGCAAAAAAAAAAAAAGTAAGGAAACTTCAGTCTGAGGTCATTCTGTTACATATTTACCTTGCAAAGATTTATCGGAGCTACTTCTGCAAAGTTTGTGCAGTGTCTTGGGACTGCCGGGTTCTTGAAAACCACGTGTCTGAAAATCCTACTAGAAAGCTGAGCAGAGACATGAATAATATAATGATATACTAATTAATTGCAGCAAGTGTTAAACAATCCTTTTGGAAGATTTGATTAGTCAATCTATTTTGCTGCTTCTTTTTACAAATGGTCATTATTCTAACATTGGGTTGGGATAAGCATAAAAATTATACAAGAGATCCTACTTGAAATACCATATAAATCATAAGGGGAATGAGGAGACTGTCTTTTCACATGACAACAACACCAAGAAATTGTAGGATAAAACCCCACAAATGTATTGTTTGGGTACGCCCTTCTTTCCTATAGCTTGTAAAATTTCTCAGATGAACAAGAAAGGAAACAGTTTTACATCTGTATTCCCAACTACTGTCAATGGATTTAATTGGAATGAATATTATTGTTTTACAGTGCTGCCTTGGCTATCTTCATGATAGCACACTTAAGAGACCCAACACAGTTTCCTTGTTGGTCAATGGACAAAATTTAGATATTTTTAATGGAACCCTGCTGAGTCAGATCTGGCATTAAATCCATGTCTAACATTATTCAAATCTGCTGCTCAAGTGCTAGGGAAAGCTCAAAGGAATTCACAAACCATCTAGATAGGACAGACATTCATGTCATGGAAGTACTTTGTCAGCTTACAGTGTCATTGTCACAGGGATAAAAGCACAAATCAGTCATTTTTTAATAGAAGACATCCAAATAAAACTAATGCCAATGGACAAATGTAGAGCCCAGTAAAAGCAGCTGAGCAGACGTGTCTGACGATCCGTCTGAGCTCCCAGAATCCTGGGATTCACCTAACTAATGTTTCCATCCAGATGTTTACATCACTCAAGGCTCCTTTTGAAGTAAATATGTAGAAACAGGCATTTTTAGGAGGTACCTACTCAGCATGTCCTAGGACTGACATCTACATCTGACTAGATGAATCGAGTCTTCAAAGCACTGATTTCCTTCTATGGCTATTGAAGGGACCCAAGGAATCTCCCTCAGGTGTCAAAGTATATAGGACAAATGTCTGAAGCTAAGGGTTGAAGTAACCTATCCCACGGTCTATTCATAACAACTACTAGGAAGGATGTTAACTCTATCCAAGTTTAAACCAGGACAAGAACTATTCTTTCAATACAAAGAAAGGATATAGAAGCATATTGTACAATTTCACATCCTTTGAGGTGAGGAACATCTAAATTTTACAGTTCTGAGTTTCTATTGTACAATTGTTATTGGTCTTGACCCGGTTAAATAATGGGCATGATGGACTTGTCTTAAGCTTGATGAAATTCTCAGTGTATTTGCGGTATAATGCAGTATTTATGTCATTGACTTGGTGAGCACAGAGCCAGTGTCATAGTTTCAAATACAATTAAAATATTTCCTGCTCCCTAATTGTTCTCAAATGAAAATTATTAAGAAAAAGACAGTTTTAGTTTTTCACTCAAATTGATGTTTTTAGTGTTTACTTACTTTTGAAAATCTCCATACAAATGGAGAGGACTGAAAGAGGGGATACAGGATGGGAAAACAGATTCTTGTGCACATTTGCTTTGTTTTCAAGGCAAACTAGACTTCTTTCTTTCCATGCAGAGAAAGAGAAAACAAAACATTGGTGCCAGGGACAGGTGCCTCTAATGTATTCTTGTCAGACATGCTGGGAACAGGAGAGCTCTATTTTTGAAATACTACTGTTAGCTACATTACGTGGAGGTCTTGTTAGTGGTAAGCAGCAAATTGGTGTTTAGCGATGCAGGTGACAGCACTTATTAATTTGGGGGAAAGGGAAAGAAATCTCCAAATTCTCAGAGAGACAGGCATAGTCTTGTGTGTCAATATGAGGAATTTATGCAAGCATCCTCTCATTCTAATGAGGTAGAAAAAGCAGTGCTGCAGAGACAGTAGTGAAATAACAGCTTATGCCCTGATTCACGAAATATGTGCTTAAACCATCTTTATGCAGGACAGCTCTTAATCCTCTGCTTAACTTTGATTTACATGGGTGCTTATGCGGTACCTTGAGTAGGGATGACTAAAGGCTGGGATGAGCCCTGCCTCAATTAATAACAGATTCAGCTCTGCATTCATCTGGTAATGTTAATAGCAATAATGGTAACAACAATAATTTGCCGCTAGGTAGCTCCTTTCATTTAAATAGATCAAATAGTAAGCTGTAAAATCACTAATGATTTAGGGCTCCCTGCATTCCTGAGTTGAGACGAGGTTTGGGTCATTCTCCCAGGGTGACAGAGGACCTAAATATGGACAGTGTGGGGGTCACCGCACTACGGTGTCTAAGATAAAGAGAGCAATAAGCTGGTCAGCCTGCTTGGTCTCTCCAGTTGCTGATTCCATGTATGTTCATTGGGCAGTTTGAAAAAAATTAATAAAGTGAAATCTCCTGTCTACAAAGATGGTCTGCAGCAAAATGTAGGAATAGGGGGGTCTCCTGTATGCCCTCCAGGCCATTGTGCAGTCACAAGAATATTCTTTCCGTTGTCATCATCTATTCATATACAAAGGGGAATTTAATTTAATTTACCATCTTTATTTGAAACAAAAGCATTGAAATTTGCATGACCAGTGCAAACTGCTTCTAAAACAAACCAATTTGGAAAGAACATAAGCATGAGATATGTCTGGTTTCTTGTCTGGGTTACACTCCAAAGTTTGATGATCACACCCAGATGACCAAAATAATGAAGGTGATAGATTAGTGTATTGATGCATAATCACTGTCTAGCCTGCAAAACTTATGAGCTGCATGATTTTGAGAACAATTACTTGTAATTAAAGCAACGCTGCTCCCCCCCTCAAAGAAATATTTTGTGTATAACACCAATTAATTACATTTTTCAATGAGAATAGCTCTTAAATGCCTGTGCTGCTATTTATTTCTGACCACATTCAGAATTCTGAAGAGATATGAATTATGTATTGTTTAGCGGTATTATTTTGGGGTTGGGGTTGTAAAACATACCTCCTTCTTTTTTGATAGCATCTCTTGAATGAATTAAAAGCTAACCACTTCCACAGGGTGAGGATATGAGTTGACTCTTATAATGATGAAAGGGAATTTTTAGCCAGACAAACATTGTCTGATGAAGCCAATCTACCCATTCAGCTTAACTATCTGCTTATTCAACTCTTTTTGATTTTCCGCACCCTTTGGGTACAATTGGTGAAACTAAAAGGCAACCTCACACCCTGGAAAGAAGAAATCTACCATTGTGCTAAATAAATGTCACTACATTTGCTTTTAAAAAGCAAGAATGTGTCTTTTTTCAGACTAAAGCAGAATGTAGGCTTTTCTTTCAATGGAGTTGCAGTATAGGGTCATAGCTGATCACAATATTAGAATATTACTGTGAGTAAATGTTTTCAGTGGTCTAGCTCTACATGTTTGAGCTATTAATTCAAATGTGCATTAAAAACTGAGCTTGGCATCTGAATCCTGGTTTAGTATTTGAAACATCACATAGACTTCAAAGTGTTGTATGGAAAAAAGAAGATAGGAACCATCCATAGTTTGGTTTTTCTAAAACTGCAGCTTTACCTCACCAGTTCTGCACAAACAAACTCTGTAGTACATCTTTAAGTGAAATAAAATACAATGCCTGAGCTTTATTCTAAGAGATGTTGTTCATATGCTATTCCCATTGAGCCCTTTCCACTCTTCCCCTTCCCTAGATATCACTAATGCCTCTTAATGAATTGCATTTGATAACCATATCTGACACCTTTCTTTCTGGCAGCTGTGGCTCCCTGAATAGATAGATAGGTCTCATTCTCTTTTCTGCTGCAAAACAGTGAGTTTTCACTTCCTAAAAATGGACAGGCTTCTCCTGATAAATCTCTTACCAAGTTTGTATTATCGGCAGCCACATGAAGTGGTGTTTTCTCCCCAGAACCTATGTTCTGTATAAGTTGCTTTCCTCATCTTGGTAAGTGCTCTGCAGAATGCTGACAGTGTCTGCCAAGAAAGGAGCAAGGACTGGACTCCTCCTGCCTTCCCAGCTTGCTCCTGCCACCCTGAAATTCTACTTCCATCAACATATGGAAAATAGAAGCACCCTCTGATAATGCCCATGTACCCAACAGACATATGAGCAGCTGTACCCAAGGAAAAACATTTTTAAAACATCATAAATATCACACATGCCCTGGGAAAAAAAAGCAAGACAAAATTTCCTTTAAAATCAGTCAACACTCTGAGCAGAGAAACTTGTCCATCTAACCACAGGCTCACTTGTGAGAGGCAGAGACTGAAACCGTGGCCTTGATTCATTTGTGTTTTTCTGATCTGTCACACTGGGGTCTCTGCAGTAGCTCAGCCACCTAAGGAATGGCATTCTCAGTTTTTTCTGTGACCCACAGAAACATTCTCCCTGTCTGTTTTGGCAGCTGGGTGTAACTCAATCTGCTATGGCATCCACGCTTAAACAATTCTACGAGTAAGCAAAACAGCTACTGTTTTCATCTTACCATGTTTTTCATAGTATCTAGATGTTGAAATAACACTGCCAAAAAATTGACATTTTATGCTTTGACAATAGTTGCTCCTGATCGTACTCAGTAATACATGATCTCAGGCGCAGCAAGGGGCCCAAGCCTTGGCTTCCTAATGTGTCAATCAATCCTCAGCACCTATCAGGCACACACACACTGCTGCCAGCCAACAAGTTCAAGCACCTCCGCTTGAAAATAGCTGCAGTGGTGCTGGGAAAGGAGGAATGTTTTCCAGAATGTTGCAAACTTGTGAAAACAATTCTTCAACTGAAACTGAGAATAACCTTTGTAATCGCTACCCCTCTCAGGTAGCCAGCTCAGTCTTGGGTGCTATAAATACACAGTAATAAACCATACCAAGGAACCATGATTCAGAAATATTACAGTAAATTCTGGTGGAATTGCTTTTGAGGTGCATCAGCCTGTGAAAGAGGAAGAGAAATGGGAGACACTCACATGTTTGAGGGAATGAAGAGGAAATACCTTTGCAACCTCACTTCCCTACCTCTGAACACAGCTCTCCTGTACTTTGTCTGTAGCCTATGGTGCCCTGGCAGCCCATTCATGCATAGAAAGACTTGGCAGAACACATGGTTACCCTTACACTGAATTCTTTTGCCATGTGTGTTTAATATATCTCTGTGATCTGATTCAAGTGGAGCAGATTTGAATACCTCATTATACGGAGACCAATATGTCTTCATACACACAGTAATTATATTGTTCATTCTGATGTTAGAATGCTGTATCTCTTGCTGAAAGTCAGAGTACTCGCATACATTTTTTAGTCACTTATGTCTAAGTGACTATGCTGACATTCAAATTCTAAACAAATTGCTAATGAGCTTCCCCACTTCTTTTTTTTTTTTTTCCTTCTCCCCAAAAGCAGATTTCTCAGCCTCTGAAAGAAACAGAATGGAAGAGCTTAAATGAGAAGACACACGCACATGACTGCAGTCTAAGGAATAGAAGCCCATTTCTCAGCCAGTGTGCACTGCCAGAGCAGTGTTGGCTCCTTGGGGAGAGTGAAAAAGACAGGAGAAGCAAGAGGATGGAAATACTTAAACCACACTTCAGATGTCTACCTTTGTGCTTGATTTTGTAATGGAGATTTATCTAAATCTTAGCAAGTGAGTGTTTTCCCCTAATGTAAATGCTGTCTGCAATCAGTTGTTTCCTTTCCTTTCTCTGCCCACTACCCTTTTATCTTGTAGTAGCCTTTTTGTTTTGGTAATAAAAATTGTACTTGTGATGCTACTTAATGTGTACTCTGGTGTTCCCAAACAATGTCTGAAGGTGCTCCAGGACTGCAGGATGACACCTTATGTGACCAGAAAGTGGGTTTTGCAGTTTAAAGGACATGGCTGTGACCATCATAGTGACTAGCACAGCACTACCCTTTGAGAAATGTCCCTTCGATGTGACCTGTGGTGCCCCCACATGTGGTGCCTTGGGCAGGCTGCAGGCACCCAGAGGTCTTAGTGCCCGGACTCCAGTTCCTCCATCACCACCTACAGGTATAACTCCCTGTTACAGCATTACCCTATACAGATCAGTAGCACTTGGGTTCTAATTGCTTGGCCGTCATCTTTTCTTTCCTTCCAGTACCTTGATACTTGAGGTCAGGTGTTGAAATGCCACTTGGGTATCTGGGACCTGAGTGTTAGCATCTGGCTTTCACTCTAGCTCCCAAACCTTTTGCTGTGGGGGGGTCTGTATTCAGAGCTCCCTATGACATTCATACCCTTATTATTATCCTGTGTTAATTAAATTTCATATTGTTCTTAATTGTGTGCATGGCCCCTGAGACAATGGGAAGGATTCATTATTAAAAAGACAGAATTTTATTTAGTGCAGAATTCAGTGCTAAGAGAGACCTCACTTACCTACCCAGGGAAAAGCAGCAATAGAAGGGAAGTAGCTGCTGGCATATTTGTCAGGAGCAAAACCAGTGGGCAAGGCTAAAAGCAGCAAGACCAGTAAAGTGAGAAGAAAATTTAAGCCTATGTGTTTAAATTTAACCTTAGACTGAAGGACTAATAATAACATTTGTCATCCCACTTGTCTTTTACCAATGTTGTATTTTAAGAGAAAATTTCTAGTGTAAAATTTATTCCTTTTTCAGTCAAAAATGATTCAGCTGCAGGAAGAAAAGGCATTCAACAGGATGGCCCAGAGCATATATAATGAGCCAGGCAGCAATAACAGGTCCCCTTTCCCTCTCCCCTCTCAGGGGCTACAGAGGGCATTTGTAGACATAATTCTGGGCCCCTTGCTTGCTGATCTGCTCTTCCACTGTACTGAATTACTTTCCACTTTCTATGGGGAAAAAAATAATAGCACTGTGCAGAAAAGCACATAACCTCTTCAAGGGGCGATGAACATTTGGTAACAAAACTCCTTGTCAATCTATGTGGCTTGCTCTGCATACTCAGACTAAATGTTAGCTTCTCTTCCTGGTGAAAACTGGAAGTACATGTGCTTTCTCTGCAGTAACATATTATGCCCCAGTGATATTGTCCTAGATAAGCATGTCTTTCACAGGCTGCATCCTCTTGTCTATCTCCTTGTTTGTTGGAAAATAAATGAACACACAGTGTGTGTGCTTGTTCTCCAAGAATTCCAGTTGTGTTTGCTGGTTTTTATCTTTTTTGTCAAATGGCTGTGGATGCTCTTTCATTGCTTCCCATGCAAAAAAAGAGTCCTGATCAAATACAGCACATACCAGCTGGCAAAGGGATGGGTTCCCAGCAGGCTTTTGGCATTTGATACACTATGTATGTGAACAGGTTGATATGATTAAGGTTAACGAATGATAGACAATTCCAGACTTTTCTAATTCTTGTGTAGCATTAAATATTTGCTGGTGCTTTATTTTTTGAAGCAGTCAGGATGCTATTTAATGTTCACAATGGCAACCTGCTGGTTAAAAGATAAGGGACATTCTATCCTTTTCCTGCCATAGCTATGACCATAAACCAGACTTGCAAGTGGAAAAGAATGCAGCAAAAAATAGGATTGCATATCTATATGCTCAAGTTTTAAAAGCTTTACTGTCAACAAGAGGAAAAACTGCATGGGTTTCATTTTCATTGCATTCAGTGAAAAGTTATTAGGAAGTGATTTGGGGACCTCTACACCTGTAAAACCAAGGGGACTGAGGGGACAGAACTCAATGTAGCCAGCACTCTGCAGTTTGCTGGTTGGTTTGGGTCTCCTTCCAGCCCTGCAGTATTCCCAGTTCTCTTTGTGCTGTTCTCAGGAAGGGCACAAAGCTGTTTGCTTTCCAGACAATTTTACCGATGGGCCTGACTGTTTAATTGGTTTGGCATAGGATGCCAGAGCTCCACCATTTGTCTACGTTTCCTGTTTGCTTCTCGTCTGTAATTCAGCCTGTGGAACGGCTCTTGAAAGTTTAGTGTGGTATGGTGTGGCAGATTGTGTAGCAGATTGTGTGGCTTCTTATTTGGTGACAAATTTGGTGTTATTTAGATGGCCTTAGGTAGCTCTTGACCCTCCAGCCCCCCGACTACTCATTTCCAGCTCCACGTCATCACAATGCTTTGCTTAGCCAGGTGCTTATGTGGCCATGAAGTACAGCAGTTCAGGGAATTCATCTGGTGGGAAAAGCAGATCTTGCAACCCCCACCTTGTTCACTGTTTGTCTGTGGAGGCAGTTTTGCCTGCACTGCCCAGGACTCCAGTCCTAGCACTGAAGGACCACTTGAGGAACTGCGGTCTGCACCAGTCATTGCTCCTTGGAAGCAAAAGTCTCTGCACAGCACTCACAGCATCAGCCTGGAGCTGGAAATGCTTTTTCTGCTTTTGCCTGCAGGGATCAGAGGAGTGTTAGTATTAGGGTGATCTATTTATCTCAGCTGTATTCCATTTCTGTTCTTTCAATACAGCATTCTTGGGGGTGAACACACTTTAAAAATGGAAAAGCTGGATATGCCCCATTCCAACAAAAGCCTGTCAAGCAATATAGGGTATGTGACTGCATGTGCACTCCTATGTATGTTAGCCTTAACAACACCAGAAAAATTATGCCAGAAGATTAATCCTTTAGCATTGCCTAGTTCTTCCTTCAAAATCAGGCGAAGGTGGTGCTGTGTGTTGTAAAAGACATGTACTTTGTCAAGGTTGCAGAACCTGATTTAAATTAAATGTTTTCTCAAAATTTTTCTTACTTCTAAAACTGTTAAAACAGATAAACTGAGAGAACTGGTACAATAGAAATGCCAGGTTATGACTGAGGAACAGTGACAGTTTAAGGCAGATGTTTTGTTGATGAAAAGCTGGATATGAACTGGCAAGGTGTGCTTGCAACTCAGAAAGCCAATGGTGTCATGGGCTGTATTGAAAGGAGTGTGACCTCCAGATAAAGGGAGGTGATTCTCCCTCTCTACTCCACTGCAATGAAACCCTGCCCCACAAAATGATCAGATGGCTGGAGTACCTCTCTGATGAGGAAAGACTGAGAGAACTGAGGCAGTGCAGCCTGGTAAAGAGAAGGCTCCAGGGAGATCTTTTTGCAACCTTTCTGTACTTAAAGGGGATGTATAGGAAAGATTCGAACATACTTTTTAGCAGGGCCTGTTGCAATAGGGCAAGGGGTAATAGTTTTAAACTCAAGGAGGGTAGATTCAGAGTAGATATAGGGAAGATATTTTGTATGATGAAGGTGGTGAAATACTGGAACAGATTTATAGGTGCCCTATTCCTGAAAACATTCAAGGTCAGGTTGAACAAGGTTCTGGGTGACTTGAGCCAATTGAAGATGCCTTCTCATTGCAGGGAAGTTGCTAGATGACCTTCAAGGGTCTGTTCCAACTCAAACCATTCTAGGACTCTATGATTCTGCGTTAACTTAAAAACAGTATTTTGTTTGTTGATAAGAAAAAAGTTACAAAACAATTGAGGGTCAGATTCTTATCTAACCTGTTTTAGTGCAGCTCCATTGAAATCAGTGGAGCTTTGCTGATTTACAACAGTTGAGATCTGGTCATGACTTTTTATTACTTAAATTTGTGTAACACATTTATTTTTTGCTTGAAGAAAGAATTTGAAGATGAGGATTGATTAGCTTTTTTCCTAAATTATTAGAGCATCTTTAGTTTTATTTTAAATTTGCTTTTACTGTTGATGGTGGTTTTTGTCTTGTCATCATAATTTATCTGTTAAAAGTTTTTCTGAGTGTCAAATACTTAGACTATCTTTCAGATTCTCAGGTGACTAAGATAGGATTCTTTCTTTAATTAAAAAGAAGAAGATTGAGTTTCAGGGCAATCATGTTTTGATATTCCCATATGTATCTAAAGTCACTCAGATTAGGAGAACAGGGCTTCAGTTTTTGAAATTAGACTTTGTTAAATTGGACTCTGAAAGTGCATTTCCCTATCTGACTAAAATACCCATGGTTTTAAATATTACAATGTAAGCCCACATCAACTCTGATAGATGCTAAATGGCACTGCTTTACTGTCTTGATTCTGACCTCATTTCTTACACTGTCAATCTGGTGTAAATCCTTCAAACTCAATATAATTACTCTAGGTTTACATTGCCATAAAAGGTTCAAGTCTACCTCTACACCTCTGCTCCCCAAAAGAAAAATGGTTTGTCATGGTAACCACTGCAACCAAAACCACTATGTCAGATAATAGAAATCATACTGTAGTACTGAAAGGTTTGGAGTTAGATTAATTTATAATATATAAAATCTGACCTTCTGTTTTCCTAAATTAAAATACCATCTTTGGGGTACTGAACTTTACTAATTATTACAACTAATTGGAATT
Organism: Pardalotus punctatus; assembly: GCA_013400915.1. Lineage (NCBI taxonomy): Eukaryota > Metazoa > Chordata > Aves > Passeriformes > Pardalotidae > Pardalotus > Pardalotus punctatus. The sequence goes on along the minus strand of VZTX01029171.1, from coordinate 43,216 downwards.
CAGAGTCCACCTCTGAGGCGCCATATCAATAACATTACTGAATAGTGCAGGGCTAGACTTCCTTGGTTAAAAAAGAGAGCTGGTTCACAGCATATGGTCAACATTGCTTCCGAAGTCTCCCCATGCACAAGGGCCTGGGAGCCCACACTGTTTGTGGGCCACTTCTGCTCCTCCCTCACTCATTTCTGCACCCCTGTCAGGAATGTCCTGCTCCCCTCCCTTTCAGTCTCAGGAGTCTTCAGGTCATTAGCCAGCAGATATCACTAGCTTACTGAGAAAATGTGAGCAAACTAAACCAAATGCAGGAATAAGGGAAGATAGAGCTAGTGTGGGTCAGCAGCACAGTCAGAGTCTCCATCTTCAGATTCCACAGTTGGACTCTGAGGTCCCCTCTCCTCTGGCTCAACAGTGAAGGCCCATTCACCTCTCATCCTTCCAGTGAAGGAAGTATTTGAGAGCTCACCATGAGAGTTCTTGTTGAAATTCAAGTCCTTTCAATGACCCTGGCTTTTAATAACACACGTATTCCCATTTCTGTGGTTTCAAACATCCACACAGTCATACTTACTCACAAATTATTGTGCCTAATCATCTCTTCAAAGGAAGTGGGGGAAGGGGGGTTGAAAACTTCTCACCCTTCTATTTTCACTCCAGTTTTTTTCTGGTGAAAACTTATGCACTCTAGATGGTGGCTGAAATTGGCAGTGAAACAGTCACTAAGATGGATAGTGCATAACATGATGGTTCTGTTGACCTTGATAGGTGCACCTGGCAGGACAATTGAGGTACCTGCAGAGCCTTGGACAAGCAAAAGCTGTGGGAAAACCCAGCGTGGGCTGTCCTATTAGCTGAGTGGCACTGGAAGTGAAACAGTGCAGTGAAAGTCAGTTAAAAGTACAGTGGAAAAATATACCTCTCAACTAATTTGTAACTGAGAGGTCAAGAATACAGAAAATTGTGACACAGGTCTTCTAAGAACCCTGATAGAGTCCAAGCTTTGTGCATCCAATACAAACAGGTAGCAGAGTACCAGAGTCTTCCAAACAGCACATGCCACCTTTTGAACTATCTTTCTGTTTTCCAGTATTTACATTTGAAACTGTCTAGCAAAAGTAATTTGGATTGTACATTTCTAAATAACCTTTTCAACCCCTTCCTCAGCATTTCCTGAGAATAACAAGTCATCTTCCTTGCCAGCTGGGATGTAGTTCAAAATTCCATGAATGCTTTTTTTTCCTCTTTCCATAGCTGGTCATCCTCCATTTACAGCATGCTACTCTTTTGCCATCATGGGTCCTTAGCAGCTCAGATCAAGTTCACACCCATGCTACCACCAGGTAAAACAGCATTCTGCAACTCATTATGGCAAGAAACATGCAGTTGTAAACTCTCTTTGGAGCCTGGGTCACAGAGAAGGACATGCACAATGGGAATCTGCATGCCTCCGCATTGACACTTGTAGGATGGCTGCCATGACCAAGAATGTCCTTTTTGCTTCTGCTTGCAAAAGACATGGAAACACTAGTGAGATGTGTTGGTGTCCTACAGCTGAAATAGTGTCCTAGATGTAGTGTGAGCTTCTTTATTTTGGAAACAGGAAAACAGACCCTCCCCAAAGAACTTTCCAGAAGGATCCTCAGAACTAATTCAGCAGAGCTGGATTCCTTCCCCCTGGATGAGCCAAAGCCAGTCAAAGTGCAGAGTGAGACAGCAGGTAGTGGGGCTGCAGCATACAAATATCACAGAGGGAATTCAACTTATATGTGCCACCTATGAAGAGAGCAAAATGCATTCCATCAAATAATGCATAAACCCAGCAATAAAGACTGCAGGACAGGTGTTACAGACAGATTAAAAGCACTCCCACAGAAATGCCATGGACTGCTCAATAATATTGTGGAGGCAGTATTCACCCTTCATGTAGGAGAGCTTCGGCTACATCTCTGTTCTTGATTAGGAAGAAGATGAAATAAGCTCAGTTGGTCAGAGCATGGTGCTAATAATGCCATGGTTGTGGGTTTGATCCCTGTATGGGCCATTCAGTTAAGAGTTGGACTTGATGGTCTTTGTGGGTGCCTTCCAACTCAGAATATTCTGTGATTCAGAATAGTCTGCAATTGATTTCTTACATGAACATCCAAAATGGACCGGTAGTTGATCCTACCCACGCTGCTGGCTTTGCCTGGATTCTCATTCAGAGAGAGCAGAGCCTGTGCACGTGCTGCGGAGGAGCTGTTCACACCCAGCTAGAGCTGCAAAAAGCAGTGGGCACCTGAGACAAGCTGCCAGCAGTGGAAACCATCAGCAAGGAAGTCTTCTGTATTGCTCAGTTTGTGATTTACACTGGACCTGCATTTAAAAATACTGGAGGCAACTCAGGGAGGGGTGTTATTAAGGCAACCTCATACCCTGTTCCTGCTCAGCTCTGGGCAATACTTTTTCTTCCATCCTTTGACTGATCTCATGTGGCTAAAATAGAGAAAGATAGTAGTTGTTATTATGTCATGTTTACATGCATTTTTGTGTGGTAGAAATGGGGGGGGCGGGGGGGGAGTGATTGTGGTCAAGTGAACTACTGTAGGATAAAGAGAGATAAATAATTCAGGTTCTCATTATAACAGAAGAGTGCAGCTCTCACAGAGAGGCTGGTGACTGTCTTTGTGTGAATTGGTATTCAGTGGCTGTTTAGTAGCCATAGCATGTAATCTACCATTAGTATTAACATAAATCAGTGGCAGGAATTGACAATATTTCTAAAGTCTTATATGATAACTGGATCCACACTATATTGTTTAGTTCTCTTGGGCATTTTAATGATCATGTAATAGAAATGTTGGAGTAGCTGAGATATTCTTTCTAAAGCTCTGTGAAAGGTCTTTAAGACAATGTCTTTAGCAGACAATTTTGATAGAATGTGTTGTACAAAAAGAAATATACCTATTTTTGTAATATGGGTATGTTTCATTAGCTCAGTCTACAGCAACATGACAGTACATTTAAAAAGGAATACAATTAATAACAATGAGAGGGGGTTTCTTTAGCTCTCAGGGTATAGCTGGAGAAACTGAGCAAGGTGTCAGGGCAATTAAATAGAGGAACTGTATTACCTTTGTCTGAACACTCCTAACATCATCCTGTCCCGATATGTTGAATAGGGCATTTCTTTGCAGTAGGATTTCTAATTTATTTTGATGTTTCCTATAACTTGGATAATAATATGATGGACTTTTTAATTAATCTTTTAAAATGTACAAATCTTGGGAATTAGCATGTCTGTAGATCCGTATATTTTCCATTTTCCATAGAGTATGGAATGATTGTATTAGAGATACACACAATAGCTTCTCAGCACTGAACTTAATGGAACCATCATATCTGTGCCTTGAAAAAGTACAAAATATTGCTGGTGCATGTACAGCACATGGATTAGATAACTGCAGTCCAGGGAAAAAGTTATACTTTGAGACTATTAAAATAATCAACATGGGTATTATTTTATTCAACATTAACCTTTATGTTCTATGTTAAATGACAATGAAACTAGTGGAACACAATCCTTCCCTAGTGTAATGGTATCCAGCATTTCTTTCATCTCTAAAGAGGCTTCTTAATATCCTGCAATCCTAAAAATGCTATTTTTCCCCCACTGCAGGTCAGATTTAATAGCAGTAACAGGAGATAAATGGTTTGGGCTCAGCTGAGCCTTCGGCAACCCTGTGGATGGTAGGCAGGGATCTGTCCCTTCCTGCGAGAAGCAGCAGCAGAAGGCAGCAGGGGCATTTCTGGAATGGCCTCAGGGATCTGAGTCCTTCTCCCTTGGGGTGCAGTCCTTCCCATGGCACTCACTTCTCTGTTAGAGGCTCTTCCTCTTGTCATGTCCTCTGTTCTGCATATCTGGGTGGGAAGGCCAGGAGTCCTTCTTGGCCCTGGGGATGAGGGTGGCAAGGCAGCCACCTGAGATCTTGGTACAGCTGACACCAGAAGACATAGGATTGCTTTGAGAAGGAAAGGCTCAAAGTGACCTCTCCACAGGGGCAGCTCTCTTCCACAGGGGCAGCTCGCTTGTACTGCTCATACTTCCAAGGCAGCAACAGTTACCCAGGGAAAAGTGTTAGGCAGGTGCCAAGGCAGAAGTGACCTTCTCCTTTTGCCCACACCTCCATGTGCCCCCTTTCATGGGTGTCTGGCAGCAGTGCACCAGAGGCTGCAGGAAAATATTCTCACAGGCCCCAGAGGGGATTAATAAACAACTCCACAACCATTCATGAGTAACATTATAACTCAGTAGGGAACAGTTTCCTAAGCCAGGGAGCTCCAGGTGACTCCTCCTGCAGCAGCGCCCGAGTTAATGGCAAACGGCGCCAGCCACCCCATCCCATCCCTGGGCAGCAACTGACCTGGCCCTGTTTATAAGCTGCCACATATGCAGCAACACACGGCGCCTCGAGCGATTAAATTGTGAGGGCTGCCCTCCCCGGCTCGGTGTTATTGACAGACCCATCAGGGGCAGTGATGCATCGGCACCTGCTCAGCCCCAGTGGGCCAGGACAGGACAGGACGGCTGCCCAGCCGCCATGTTGGTGGAGAGGCCTCGCGCCCTCCCATCGACCTGTCGGGCCTCAGCGTTATTGACTGCTCCAATTTGCAGGAATTTATGGTATTGATGTGGGGCTGATTAACATTTTGTGCCACAGCAGTTCAATATGGGCTGGTAACAGCTTTTAATGATTAATTGACTTTTATTATTCCGCTTGGGCGCTGTCAAGCCAGCTGTGAATGGCGGGCACGCACCTCCACAGCCAGTCTCTCCGGTGGCACCGGGCAGTGATTGAGTGCCTGGGAAATTAGTGTCCTTGCTGTCTCATTTTATGAAAGATAAATGCTATGACATTTAATGCAGACCTTAATTTAGAACAGAACTAAACAGATCATTTTGCAATTTAATCATAAACAGGTAAATATCAAAACTTGTTTAACATTTCATGAGTCAGGCAGACAGGCAGCAGAGGTAAAACAGTGTGGGCAGCTGTGGAATGGCAGAGGTAACGTGAGGTAGGGTAGGAGACTTAGAGCCAGAGATGTTTTAATAGCAACAGCAGCACAAATGTAAATGGTATATCACATCCACCATTCAGGTATGGTCTGCCCATATGGCAATCTCACTCTCTCTTTCATCCTTTAGTCTCAGTCACTGTTCCCACTCTAGCTGTAAGGTGAGGGTTTCCGACACATGACATGGTATATGGAAAAAAAAGTCACCTACAGTTAATTTGTTACCTAAAACAAACATAAACATCATGGAAAAATTGCAAAGGAAACAAAATTTTATTATACCCCATAACAACTGAAAAAAAGATTGTCTGAAAAGCTGTGTGCTGTCAATTCCTACCTTCCTGTGTTCATATTTATAGCCTATTCCTTTGCATTTGTGTTAATTAAAAAGATTGTAAGTTTCTTTTTAAATAACTGTCTAAACAAAATGTCATATTATGCGTGTTTATACATACAAAAGCTAAAATGACATATTTTGATCCTCTTTGAAATTTTATTCTCTGTCTTCTCACCACCCTATCATCCCCTCAATTTAGTATGATTTACAGAATAAATGAGGCTGCAACAGGCGAGATTCTTAAATCATTTTGACCCACTTCAGAAAAGCTGAGGAGCTGCCGAATCTCCCCATTCAAGGATTCCCTTGGCACGAGGGAGCTCCTAGCTCATACAAAACTGACAGAGCCAATTCCTATGCCATCTGTTCCTGCAGAAACCATTTAGAGGAGCCTAGTGGGGGCAGAGCAGGGGTACAATTGAGGTATTTCTGTTTTTTCCTCTCACTTTTCAAGACCCTCGTGGAGGCAATACCTAGCCTGTCACAGTGCAGCACGAATCCCAGAAACAGAAAGCTAAAATGAGCTCTCTAGCTGTTTCTTTGAGCTTTACCTAGTGCAACTAGCCTGGGATAGTCCAAGAAGCCATGCAGACAAGACCAGCTCCAAAGGCTCCTCTCTTTTAACCTGGATCACCATCTGGAAGTCAAGAAACAATCAGACAAAGAGTTAAATTGCAAAAATGATTGGGCAGTAACATCTGGGGAAAGGGGGAAAAAGGGAAAGGGGTCAAACTTCTGGACGCAGCTGAGTGCATCCACCTCTTTACCCTGATCAGCAGAAGTCAGAAGAGCTCATCTAACAGCAGTCCTCAGCCAGCTATGTGATACCTGGAAGGGGCGCTTAACTCTTGAATCAAAATTCACAGTGTTGAGCGCGACCCTTAAGGCTCTGTGTACACTGGATGTTTGCCTATGGATTTGTCCTTATGAGCTTTGTGACTCTCCTGATGCTGTGATCCAAACAGCACATACTCTGGCAGGTTTCTCTGATTGAAGGCACCAACTATTATCTGAGAAGTAGTAAGGGATGGCTTTTTAAACCACTTCTCCACTTGTTACACTGTTGCCTGACAGTAGGAGCATGTCCTTCACAGCGAGCTGTCAGGCAGGATGGTGGTGGAACAGGGTCTCCCTTCCCTGGCGTGAAACAGGAACAGAATCAACCTATCTCAGCAATGACTACGTGCTGAGGGAGAGTCTTGTCATGCTGTTTCTTTGTATTTTTCACCACCACCATTCGAATATTTGCTTCTGTCTCTCAGCCCGAGCTTCTGAGTGACTGATACATTTAGAGTGTGACAGCATACCACACCGTGCATGGGGCAAACTGAGGTGCTGTGCAGTGTCCCAGAATCCAGCTTTGTTGCTTCAAGGAAGAGAAAGCAGACCAGGTCCCCAGGGCTTTTTAAGCTATAAGAGGGGAGGGGAAGTAAAACATGTCAGAAAGACATACTTGAACACTGCTGTCACTGGGTAACCGGGGCGATGACTGCTGATCCTTGGAGGAGCAGCAGGTTCCTTGATACATACTCTGACCTCTCACTTCGTGTCATTGCACAACCTGGCTTTCAAGGACATAGGACACAGTTTAAATGGCTATTATAATAGCCTGTTATAACCTGGGAAAAGGTCAGTCTAACCAACCACTGTCACTCTGCTAATGCTAACAACTGGCCCTCAACAGAACTCAAGTGTGTCCACACAGGCTGCCTCTCCACTGACTCAATGGTTTGAAGATCCAGGCTAGGGAGTGGCATTCTGGCTTTAGATATCAGCAGTGGGTAAATTCCTGGGTTAGTTCACAAGCACGGGTTAAGGTATAGGCAACATGCAAGTAGATAAAATGTAAAGTCTCTTGACACTGACAGGGGAAATCTAGCACTTAAAAAGTAACCATGTGAAGATGGGTACAGCGAGACCTCTGCCTGCTCCTGTGGGTACCCATACAACTACAGTTCTGGACCTAGGCTCACAAGACTAATCTCCTGGACCATAATGCCATGTATTTGTTTGGTCTGGATCACAGATGGAGGAGACATGTCTGTCCAAACTCACCAATGTAAATATACCCTAAGTTTGGGCACGGCGAGCTAAGCATGCCGCTGAAGCCAATAAGAAATCACAGTGAGGGGAGTTTTACTCCCCATCAGCGCTGTAGTTAAGTGTGCCTTTGAATGGCAGCTTCTGAACCAAGCTGTCCCGTGTTTAGCTATCTTAGTTGCGTGTTTGAAGACAGGTGGCTTGTGTCTTTTCTCCTTTGGGTTGAGGTTCATGGTGATACCACTTTTAGCTAATAGCCAGTTGAATGTGTGCCCCAGAAGTGGGACTCCAACCCTATCTCAGCAGACTCTACAATAATGTATATAGTAGCAGTAGACAGTAGTTTCATCAGAAGGATGTAGGTGAGAGTGGGAATAATGATGAGAAGGTGCTTCTGTTTTCTCTGCTAGCTGGGTTACTGTGCAGCAGAAAGCACAGAAGATAGAGCCAGAGGCAGCAGAAAGGACTGCCATGAGTAGTGCAGGTAGTAAGTATTCCCACTGAGAATGAGAAGCTCTGAACCCTGGAGTTTGGCCCATGCCTGTGTACATGCAATGTAAAAGCAGTTGCCCACCTTTGTTCTATGTAGTTCTGCAACTACAGACTCCTTGACGACACTGTGGCTCACTTCAGTGCAAATTAGGATGTGGTCCCCTTCCTTGCTACCTCTTCTTTCTCAATTAGTGTCCCTGTAAGGGACCTTCAAACCCAAGAAAACTGAAAACTTTTATTTCCCAAAGCATTCAAGTTGCCAGGCAATTGCACAAAGGGTAGACAGCAGTTGTCGCATTTTAAAGGGAGTGGCTGAGAATGCTGAGACCAAGAGTGTATGAGACTATGCTGACATGGTTTCTTGCAGATGGAGGTGAGCCTGTTTTGTCCTTTTTCCAAGCCAGATGGGGAACTGCTTTAATGTAAGTTGATCCTGAGTAATAAAACTGCACTGCTTCTTGTTCAAAAACTTCTAGTTAGCATCATGTGCTCCAGAAAACAAGCAGGGATGCTCTCAATTGCTGTCAAAAGCCAGAGTAGTCCTATGTTATGATTCTGTGGACCTTCAGGGCAAACCTTGTTGGTTATGACCCAACAGGGTATGAGGAAGGGGACCCAGCTTGTGGAAGGAAATAGGAATGGTTCAACTATGTAAGCCTGTAGCAGGGCCAGTTCAAGATGAAAGACAAGCAGGCTGTTGCTTTTGCTGCCACATGTTGCAAAAAAAACCCTAAACCCAACCCAACCCAAACAAAAACATGATAGCACTACTTTGCTTCAGACAGAGACCAGGAAAATGAGACAGAAGGCTGTGTGCTGGGGCAACAGTTGGTGCCTCTGGTTCTTTATTTCTCTGGCAAGGCTGAGAGTCTTGTTCTCCTGAACCCTCAGGTCCTGCTCCAGGGCTTGTCCTTGCTTTCACTGTACCGTAGCGTTTTCTGCTGCATAGGAAAGCAAGCCCCAAACTCCTCTGCCTGCAGGAGAGTTACACTTCTTTTTACTTGAGCTGGCTGTGGGTGGGAGTGGCTGGACACATACAGTAGGACTATACTGGGCACCTAAGGAAGTGCCACCCAGCAACATACATGCCTGGGAGACACCTATTTTAGATTGGCAAGATTTTCTGTGTGACCTTCACACAGAAAGTTATGCACCTACATTTTGCCTAAATTGTATTTTAGGCATATAAGAGGCTGTTTGTGATTGTGCCCAGGCTCATCTTATAGTGCCTTGACAAAGTTCTGCCTGCTTACTTGCAAAAATGAGATTTTATGCCTCCTTCTCCTCCCTTGATGAGGGAGCCAGGGAAGAGGGAAGAATTCTGTGTTGTTTGAATAGCGCAGCAGAACCGAGAAAAAGAAGACAAACTGTGTGAGAAAAATCTCTGTCCCACTGATGTCCCTGGCAAAAATTCCACAGACTTCAATAACTTCCTATTCTATGGCTGCATGTCCTTGTGTCTCACCACAGACCCCTTTCAATGGTACAGTCTTAATAAGTTGCATGACTATTGCAAAGGGTAGAATGCAACTTTCACCATTTTTGTTAGGGTGTTACTCTGACTAGCAAGCAGCATCTCTTTACATTAGACCTGCATCAGGCAATACAGGAAGAGTATTGTATTATTAAGAAAGTTTTTCTCTCACAGTATAGAATGACTGGCACATTCCTTTCTTTTCTATTGCATATTGGACCATTCATATACTGCATTCAGTGAAGATTCCCATATTCAGCCTCACTCACTTTTGTTTAGGTACATGGCTAGGGATACCGGAGAAGAAGTGTGGTGGACTGTATTTATAATTTCAGCTCAGATATTTATCCATTCAAAAATAACAATAAATGTTTTAGCAAAAATAATATTCAGTATTTTGCCAATAGAGTCTATTGTTTTTCTGCAGTCACATGCCAGCCATTCCTCAACAAAATTCCACACATTATCTTTCTCATGAGTTCAGAGGGCAATTACCAAGTGAAATTTCCACCTGTAGGCACTGATTTAGTTTTCTTTTTATGATTCTTCTTCCAGATTTGTAAGAGAATTTAATTAGGCTTCTTATAGATTTCTTTAGCAATTTTTGAACATATATATCTATCTCCTTCTTGATTACGATCCCCTTTAACTCACTGGATGTCCCAAATTATAAGCTTTGCATGGAATCAGTTGCCTTTGGCTATGTTTGGTATTATGTTACCTTCTGTTCAGTTAACAGTGTGGAGATAGGCCATAAGCACTGGAAAAACCTCAAAGCTCTTTTCTGCTGTTTTGAAATTGAGAAAGCAGAAACATAATTGCTTTTGTTGGATCACAATCCTGAATAGCAAAAGACTTTTTAAACATCTGTCTTTCCTTTGATTGGCTTTACATCTTCTCTCTTTTTTGTCTACTCTTCATTATTCTGCATTTTATTCACTAATGAAAAATTCTATCCATGACAATATTTTCATATGCTGTAAGATGACTATGATTCAATGCATTTAATCTGATCTAACCCTACAGAAAAGTTTAATAGAATGTGACAATATATGTTAATTCTGCAAGGTTTGTATTTCCTTCTTGCTTGTGTAATATCTGATCTGTCCTGGCTACAATCTCAGTGTAATCTCCTGCAACTCTGACTTTTAGCAGAGGCAGGGTCTAACTCCCAGCACGTATTTGCAATGTCTATTGAAGTCAAACAGTACTGTGTAGCTATATGGGAAATAAATTTCGCTTTCTTTGTCATTGAAGGCCTGCTCCCATACAGATCTGTGACAAATCAGCACTGACTTACATTCTGCCGAGGCATCAGAATTGTTATGTTTTACATGGGATTCTCTCTGATGGGAGAACTCACATGTGTCTCCAGGTGCTGATCTCCCACTCACTCTTTATCATTAATCGAATGACTTGATATGTTTCTCTCCTTTCTTACTTTTTAAATACCACTGTCAAATACCTATCATGACATTAGTATTCATTCCTAAGGAAATGTAGCAGCCAGAAATAATGCTGATCCCTGAGTGGATTGGAATAATCCATTCATTCTGCAGGGAATAGCTATCCCTATTCAGTAATAATATTGAAATTAAGAAATAACATTCTGTCTTTTAACATTGGAAGACAATACAAATAATTGGGAAATTCCTAATGAGTCTGTTATTAAAACAGTATCTAGAGGAAACCTGAGCACTCAGACAACTGAAATGTGTCCTTTTATTTTTTTTCCTGGTTTAAGCATAATGCCTGACATCAATACCACAAGTATTTTCAGTGCTACCTGGGAATAAGGGGAAATGAAGGCAGGAGACTTTTGAAAAGTCACTTCTGATTTTGCTCATTTAAGAGCTACGTATTTCAAAAGAAATGAGGGCCAAACTTTCAAGTGCCAATAGTCCCCTGTTGGATCCAGATTTTCAGAAAGATTCCATTCTCATTTACACTTCTCAATAGAGCATTTTTCCACAAGCGCTCAGCAGCCAGCAATTCTTTCTGGCCAGGAAGCCATTGAGAAAGCTGGCCTCTTTTTTTTTTTTTTTTTTTCCTTACCCTACTCTGCCTAAAAGGGAACGGGGAGCTCTTTTGTGAATAAGGTTCTTCAGACAAGTTACACCTGATGAGCCTGGCTCTGAGGGAAGAAGTGAAGTACAACTTTCCTCTCTGAAGTCTCCAGAGGCTGTGGTCGCTAGAAAGATCCAATCTGCTGTTGGGCAGAGATAGTTCTGAGAGAGTTAGCTTGGAGACTAGAAGCAATGGAGAAACACCCATAATTCCTCCTGGAGCTTTGCAGTATGTGAGGGAACAAGTATTTCCATGAATACCAGAATTATTCTGGAAGCCTAGTTTCCAATGGAGTTAGTGTTTCATGGCTGACTGACATTTTAAATGAATTATACTATTGCTGCACTGTGAATTCTGCCCTTATCAGACACTGGAGAATCCATAGGGGAGAGAAGCCTTGGCTACGGAGTGGATTCCTTTGTATCTAATAAGGTATAAGCTCTGACTGAAGCTTTCCTTCACGTACATCCAGTCTCTTTCCCAGGTGGATTCTTTCTGTGTCAGACGAGAACCAAGCGTGGGCTGCAGCCTTTCCATCAGTAGAAAAATTCTTCAGTTTTCTATATTCGCAAAAACTTACCAACTTGATTATCTCCAAAACCTCTACCTTTCTGCCAGATTCAGCTACAATTACCCAATGGGTCCAAAAGTGCAAAAGTACAAAAGTTTTTAGATAACCATGCGTGCACGCACACACACACAGAGAGCAATTATACGAGCTGTGTTTCCTCATGGAATCAGGCTAAAAACACCCACTGAAAAACTCTAAATGGCTGAACCTTGCTGTCTCTGAGCGAGTTGGGCAGGCTGTAATAAAGGACTGAGTGGAAAGAGAAACAAATTTTTCTGTATCTCCTGTCCTGTATAGCAATCAGGCACGACTCCCTCCACTGCTAGCCGTAGGGTCTCCCCATTAGATGCAACCGCTGCACAGCCCCTTTGGCATGGAGCACACGGCGGGGGCAGTCAGGGGGGCTGGAAGTGTTCCTGGCTGGTCTGCCAGTGTGAAGGATTGGCAGAATTACTTGCAGTTTCCTTTCCCATGAGCAACTAGCAGCAATCAAATACAATCTAGCCCTTATTATTTGCCGTTAGTTTCTTTGATTGTGATTTGGAAATACGTTGCTAAGGAAAGCAAAAACCGTGGTTAACTGATTGATAGAAAATAAGAGTCATAGAAAACATCTGGAGATCCAGATGAGTACAAGCCATTGTTTAGTTTAATACCCTTATAATATTTGCTGCAAACAGCCAAGCTGAAGGGTGGATTCTTCATCATTTTTATTATGTGCTTATTCCAAAATATTAGTGAATGGGCTTTGACAGCAATGTTTGATTCATGCCCTTTTGCCCAGATATTACCATGTCTTGGCTTCCTGAGGCTGTGTAAGGCCAAATTATCAGAATGTAATATCAAAATGCAAGAATGGTCATACTGGATAATACCAACATCCCTCTAGACTCTTGTCTCTGATGGTGACTAACAGCAGATGTTTAGGAAAAATTGCAAAGCCAAAAAATGCAGCCGTTGTTCTCCAATACACTCATAGCTTGTAGTGATTAGCAGCTAGAGAACAAGCTGAGCCAGAAGTGATATCTTTGTAGTTAATATGGATGGATGGATTGGGGGTTTTTTTCTGGTGGATTCCTCCTCCTCAGCATTTAAAGGTAAAAATAGGCAGGTTATGTTCTGTCTAGGGAAAAATGCTGACAGGGAAATCCTGCAGCTGGAAACTTTTGGAGCCACCTGTAGGAAATAAACTTCATCAAGTTGCAGTGGCATGTCCAAGCTAAAGTTAAAGAAAGAGAGACTCAGCTTCTTTGAACTTCTGATATTCACTCTTCAACAGCTGACTGCAGCGGTCTAGAGCCTCCCTTCAGGTAGGCTGGAAGAGACAAGACCAGCACATCACCTGGCTGACCATACAGCCCTTCAGCTGCAGCCCTGGGAGCTGTCACCCTGGTTGAAACGTGCTCTTCAAACCCCTTTAAGGAGGGTGGTCTCTGAGTAGACAGAGATAGTTGACTGAAATGTGGTAGATGGCCAACTTACTTCAAGTCTTCACAGGTCGATTCCCATGCTGATCACAGTTATTCAGCAGCTGTGATTTACATGTATGTCAGTATGTTGTGGATTTGTCAAAGAACTCTCTACGGGCCCAAGAGGACAGAAAATATTAGCACATTTCTGATTTTATGGATACTGAGAGCTGAAATCACTTTCTTGAAGTTCAAAGTGGACTGGTAACTGGACCAGATATAGAAATTACTCACTCCTAACACTCTGTTTTCAATGGCTAGCCAGTACTTCCTTTCACCTAATTTACTGTTAAACCTAGAGGTGTAACTCAGAGATATGTATACCGAGATATGTATATGTATATGTTCTGTTTCCTCACAGAACTTTATTCAATATTTATAGTATGTGCTTATGATGGTGATCATAAACAAAATTACATTGTTTTAACTCATCAAATGGTATTTTAACTAACAGGAATTCTTGCATTACAAAAAAAAAAAAAAAAGCTAGCATTTCCAAAAATACCATGACTTTTTCCTGAATTCACAAATCGGTTCTGAATTCATTACAATACAAAGCTGCTTATGGTGCCAATAGATTTTTGCACTTCATTCAGTCAAATTTTACTGAGTTCAGCTCAACCACGTAATCTCATATTCCACAGAAATATGAGTGTTGAGAGGAGAGGAGAGGAGAGGAGAGGAGAGGAGAGGAGAGATGAAAAGTATGGAAATTAAGGAGGAAGGAAGAGAGGGAAGAATGAAAAGGAAAGCAAACTGTAAATGAGTTTTGTCTGCCCAAGTCAAGTAACTACCTTACTTCTTCTGACTCCCTTACAATTACATTTTTTGTTTCCTTACCTGTTTGCCATTGTTATGAAGTCACTCATATTCTAAGTAGTTTCTTTATAGTCTAACTTGAGCAAAACGTTAGCTTGCCTGAAGTAGTTGCTGAGCTTGTTGAGCCTGTGGCTCGGGAATGCTGATATCTGAGGAAGTTCTGTGAGCAGACAACATCCATGAGGGCATCCACTGTAGCCTTTTCTAATTCTATGGGGGCTATTCCTGCCCTTTCTTACACTGTATTCATTTCTACCCAAAACCAATGTGGTTCTAAAGCCACCCCTGCCAGATCACCCTCCAAAGCAGAACAGACATGAAGTAGTCCCTGCTCTCCACTATTTCATTGGATCTTGTCCATTGCATGTGAAAGGGTTTTCCAGCAAACTTACACTAATATAATGCCAAAAGAACCACCTCAGTGGAACTGTTTTGATGAACAAAATAATAAACCAGCAAAAAGACTTTTTTTCCCTGATATTGTTCTGTCAACCTCAGGCAATTTTTTTCATGCTTCTAACAGACACAGAAAGGATGGCAAAACTCTCTGTGTAGACAAGAAATCCTGAGGGGTGTGGAACAGAATATTCACTGCTGTTTGTGGTTGCTGCACAGTTGTCTCTCTGGGCTGGCTTATTACAGGAGGGAGTTTGCTTTTAGCACTGGAGATTACTGGAGATTTTGTGTTGATGCCATTATGTTTTTTAATTTTCACTTCTTAATATTTCTTATTTAAAGAGAGCACTAGGGTCTAGCATTTACTGGTACTATAGGAAATAAAAACCAGGCCAAAAATAAGAATGCTTTAAGAAAGATCAACAGATAGCCAAAGGACTGGCAATGTTTGACCATTGGGATGTACTGACTGAAAGAAGACCCTTTTTGAAGGACAGACTCTGCCTAAGCAACTGTGGAAACAGCCTTCTGGAAGCAAGTCTGGCAGAACTGATAAGCAGAGCTTTGAACTGAGAAATGAAGAGTACAGAGTCAAAGACTTGAATAATCTCCACATGCTCATAGAACACCAGAGGAGAAAACATAGGTACATAAAGGTATGTCAAAGGATAAAGAAATTTCAGCGATCAGAATGGCAGGAAATAAGAAGAAAGTGCAAACTGTGAAGAGAACTTCTTCCAAGGTGGCAATACAGTGAATGACAGGTGCAGGTCTTGACAAAAGTGTGGTTATGGGGTACAGAAATATTTAACAGCAATATATGTTCCAAAAAAGGCAAGAACATAAACTAAGCTGGCAGGGCATTAGGTTGGACAGGTATACACTGGTAACAGAACAGAATAGCAATCATAGCTGGAACACTGGTCTTGAAGCACATGCATTATTCAGAAAAGCAGAGATAAAGGTTAAGGTGGTGGCAGTGAACTGTGCATTAATGATACAAAACACTGAAAAGAATGATGTACAGAAGGGATAGCATGCAAAAAGCAGAATTTGTTCCAGTTAAAATCATTTTGGAGAAAGCTGGTAAGGAAGAGTACTTGAACAGTGCAAACTCCCTGATTTTGCTCTGGTTGTGTGTAAAGGCATCAGTGATGCCACTAGAGAGGCAAGTTCTATTGGGTTTGTATTGTGCAGGAAAATTTTTACCTCCCCAAATATGGATCAAGAACAACTGCCACTAAAAATTACAAAATACAGACACTTATATATGTAATGGTCAGCAAGTGTCTTTATAAAATTCTCACAGAACCATTAAAAAGTAATGCTGATTGAGAATTGCACTTGGTAACTGATGACCGCAGAAAAAAAAAGAACCTTGGTTCAAGTGATCAGGGACTGACACTTCCTAATTAAATGAAACAAATAAGTGAGTCTGCTAATAAGATTTTGCATCTCAAAAGGACAAAGTTTGGTAAACTTTTGGAATTGATTATTAAAGTCAGATGGACTGCAGAGTGTGGGCAATAAAATGTGAAAGAGACCTGGAGCTTCTACAGGTCTGAGCAACTAAAAGTTTTGGGAATCTGTGTACCAGCCGAAAGAGAAAGCCTTGTTGTGTAACCACTTCAAGAGTACATTAAGTTATATCTTCTAAAAGAAAATTCAGGTCTTAGGTAAGGAATGGACTTAAATGTGACAGGAAAGATCAACCAAAGTCTTCCTAAGATTTCTTGGATTATATCCTACACAGGGAGAATAGTGTAATACTCTTCACTTGTGTTTCACTACAGTGTTTGGCACAGCAGACAGAAGATGTTTGTTATCTGGAGCTCTGCAGGAAAACTGTGTGTGTAGTAAGGATCTAGTTCATAGCATACAAGACACCACTGAAAAAAAAGCATCAAGAGAGTAGACACAAGAAATTAGGAAGGCACATCAAATTAAGTGTTAGGACAAATCTTATTTCATATTTTCATAAACGATCATTATAGTAGTACAGACTCTAAATTTTTAAAGATGCAGCTCTGAGAGGTATGATGAATTGAACAAAAAGCATATCAAGACACTGAAAACCAGTAAAGATTAAACAAAAATTTAGATACAAAGTTACTACTAGCAGTACAATTTCCTCTAGGTGCTCCAAGCTTATAAGTAAACAGAAATAGCTGGACATGCTACGCGAAGTGATTCTTGTGCTACAGTATGACCCAGGTGTCAAAACAGGCAACTAAAATCCAGTGAGACAGATATCAGAAAGTGTTAATGCTTTAGCAAAAAACCTGATGACACCTTGTGCACAGCTCTGAGCACCCATGCTCAGGGAAAGCTCGATTTCTGCTGTGCAGAAGCAGTACTACACTAAGGTTGTAGGCTTGATCCCTGTACAGACTATTCACTTAAGATTTGGATTCAATGATCCTTGTGGGTCACTTCCAACTCTGAATGTTCTGCAAATGATATAACTTAGAATCGTAGGATCATCACAGAATATTCTGAGTTGGATCATCACAGAATATCCTTCAGTACCCACAAGGATCACTGAAGTCCAACTCCTGGCCTTGCACAGGAAAATCCAAAGAATCACACCTTTTGCCTCATAGTGTTGTCCAAATGCTTCTTCAACTCTGGCAGGTTTGGGGTTGTGGCCATTTCCCTGGGGAGCCTGTTCCAGTGCCTAACCACCCTCTGGAAGAAAAACCTTTTCTTAATATCCAACTTAACCAGTAGGAAACAAGAAGAGGTCTGAATAACTTGGCTTGTTAAGATGGGGGGGGGGGGGGGGGGGAAGGAGGAGAAAGATACACACCAACCACAAGAAAACAGCAAAAGCAGAAAATATTTTCTAGCTGTTAGAGTCATCAGTCTTGCTGTACTGGACAGCAAGCACCTAATGGCATTTAAGACTGAACCTGATGCCTTGTTGAAAGCAAATCTATGTGTTTGTGACAAGAAGAGGTCTTACTAGTCCAAGTTAGTTTTGTGGGCTCAACTGTAGCCAAATATCTGAGGGAGAGATTAAAGGGAGAGATTTGTATAATGAAAGAAGACTGCAGATCTCCTTCAGTGTTTAGTAAATCTTGTCTTGGCTTTGCAATTCCAAACTATTGCTAGTTTGCCAAACATGTACTGAAAGACATAAATCTTGAAAAAACTTTTCATTTCAAGTTGGAGCCATATTCTGAAGCTTGAGTCATGTAAGAAGAAGAACGTGGGTTTTCATGGAAAATTTAAAACCTCTTTCTCAGACTTGTCTGACTACTCTGCTGAAGTTTACCATCTGAAATATTCAGACTGGCTATGTCCTACATAGAGAAAAAGCCCAATTCACTACCTACCTGCTAGCCAAACATAATCAAAAGTGAAAATAAAGTGATGTAGGATATTTGTCTATTTCCATTTCATGTGTATGCTGTGCTTCTCTTTGCCAGTTTGAAGCTAAACCTACTTGTAGAGCTAAAGACTTGTTCTGCCTCTTGCAAGAGGCCATAGGAAATTACCCACTGGCTTCACTGGGATCACATACATGGAGCTCTTACAGGAGCAGGTGGATATTTTCTTCTCTGTCCACAGGGTCCATCTGCTTCTGGTACTTCTCCAGAGAGGTCCTTGGAGTGAAATTTTCAATAATAGTAACAGCTCCCCTCCTCTTCCCCCCAGATATGTTATTCGGAAGGTGTTTGGTTATTCTTCTGCTTCTGCCACTGTTAGTCATGCTCCACTCTTGAGACTCACCTGTCTGGTCTCCATCTTGCACCATGACTGGCAATTTGCTTGTTTCCAGCCCAGTGCTGCAGATTGACTCAGGCTGACACCCTCCCAAGATAAATGTGACTGATCCCACCATTACCACCTGGCTCCAGCTGACACATGAACCCTTGGAGCATGACACACAAAATGCTTTGGTGTATGTAAATTTCTTCTACCATTTCCCAGTCCAGCATCTCCCTTGCCTTCATAGCTCCTGCTTGATGGGGTCACACTAACTGGAAAATGAGAGAAAAAGTTGAGTTTATTAATGTGTAGATTTAACTCTATACAAGCTTTGTGTGCCAGACATGGGTAAAGGGTTGTTTTTCAATCCATTGCAACCACATGAAAAGGTGTTCTTATATTCATTTCTGCCTGGTTTTATTTTGGGTTTTGGATGTCTTCGTTTTGTTTAATGCCTGGCTTCTAGATTCATGTTTTTATGTAGAAAATGTTTGAACAAAAGCGAGGGTTCAATTCACCCTGTCATGAAAAAACTGTAAGACCTGCTTCTAAGAATCATTCCAGCCTCGACTGCAAATAAAGGGTGTCAAAATAAAAATGCATTTCAGGGGCATCACTGTAAATTGATCAAATAAATTACAGGCTGGAGTCATTTTTGCTGAACCCTCTCCAAGAGATATTGTTTGTTATGGACAAAACACATTGACACTCAGGAATAACAGCTCCTCTTGACTAGTCCTGAGCCCTGAGCCAGTGCTGAATGCAGAAGGTCCTTATCTGCACTACCTGCAGAGAGGTAGAACAGGACTCATCCAGCCTAACTTCAGCCATCCGGTCAGGTATGCTATAGCTAAACTAAGTGCCTGTCTGCCTGCTATAATTGACTGAGTCCTGCAGGCAACTTCAAAAGGTGACTCATCCCTCCCTTTAGTAGGTGCCTAAGCTAGCTGGCATGAATTGCCCTCCGCCTTTCTCAGTTGAATACAGAGGGAGCAGAGACTTGGCCTACACATTAACTGGTACATGGCTAAAGTTAGTGAAGATAAATCCCATCTGCAGTTAGTGCTGGATCTGATAACTCAACTGCTAAAGCCCCATTTGAAATGCAGGCAGGGCTTTTAGAAATAGGTATCATGAACTTATTGGTATCAGATGTTGTCCATAAATGGGCAGTTCTAAAGGGAGGCTGGGATGGGGGGAGGGATATTAACCCATTGATTGTGAAATTACATGATTACTAAATGAATATGATTCTTCAGCAGGCTGTTTTTAATGTCGGGGTTGTGTTTCTAATGAAGGAAAACATGTTGTATCACTGATCCATATCACAGTCCTCATGCTGTCTGCTATCAAGAGAAGGCAAGCTCTAAACACAAGATCTATCAGATTTTTATTCATACCTGCAGAAATAAAACCATAAGGTTGTTCTTTTTTAAAATCAAAATAGTCTCTGTGCAGTGTATCTGATTCAAACCACATTGCTAGCCAGGTGAAACATTGAAAACATTAAGATTTTTCTATGGTAAAAGTTAAAGATTAGAGGGCCCTGAGGAAACAGAACACATGGGCCAAAAGTTTTAAACGCAAATATTAAAGATAGTCAGTCAAGTCAAAACATTGGCATCTACATGAAGGGATTGTGGATTATAGGGGGACTGAGCACCCACTGAGTCTACTTATTCTACTAGCACTTCTGAAAACTACTCCAATTTTAATTAAATACCTTCATGTGGGTGATGTTGCTTCAATTTTGTACAAAGGAATATGTATGCTCCTTGCTTTACTAGAAGAACCCCAAAAGGGTGTGGGCCCTTGTCTTTCTACACTGGAATGGGAAGAACTGTTTAGTTCTGACAGAGGGTTTCTTTCAGTTGAATCAGAACTAACCCCCCAGAAAAAAAACAAAACAAAACCAAGCAAACACAAAAAAATCCACCAAAAACAAAAGCCCATCACATAAACCACCAATGACTGACGAAAAGGACTTTGGAGGAACAGAAACCTTCCTCCACAGCTTCAGAAAATTTGAACTCAAAAGCTTATGATGAGTTCAGCCCCATAAGTTGCACAGTGAAAGGTACCCCTGACATGCCTCAGCTTTTGTCTCTTCATGGTCCTGCCTGTGGCCCTCCTGGGGCTGACCTGAGAAATGCATTGTGTTAAATTAGCTCAAGGAACTGTTCTCATTTTTCAAGTATGAGAAAACTCACAACACTGAAGTAATTTAGAAACCAAAGCTTAGCTCCTTTGAGTAATAAAGAAACCCCCAAGTTACTGTAGATTATATAGTAAGAGAAAATAGGTGTAATATTTTAGGTTGAATTACAATCTTTATGTCCCATCCCAACAGACACAAATTAATATCTGCTACTGCAGAACTCAAAATAGGTCTCCACCACCAATATCAGGAGGACCTTTCCTAAGCTGGAAGTTATGACAGCAAAATGTGTCATGTGCCATTCTTTTGGGTTTGTGGTCCTTGTGAGGTAAACAAGCATGAGGAATCCTCCGTCATAAAGACATTGGGTAGCTGTTCTTCCATTACTGTTCATGTGGAAGTGGAGGAAAAACTTTTCCTTTCTTAGTTAAAAAAATTCTCTCAGCTGAAACCAGCAATTGCTATTTCCCAGTGTAACCACAATGTTGAGCTTCTAACACATTCCTGTCCTTTGCTGGACAGTATGGCTTTGGATAAGGCACAAAAGATTTCTCTGTACACACCTTCTCAATTCATAGTATAGAGAGCCCTTGATGCCAAACATAACATCAAGGATGCCAATCTTAGGGAAAGACACTTGGAAGTTAAGCACTGAGACAACTAACTTTTAAGACATGTAAATCCTTCAGTGGAACTAGCCATAAACCTCTCTAGCCTAACTCCTCCTAGCTGGCTATTGAACTGGAGTGTGTCCAGCCTTTCATGCCTACTCTGAGACGTCCTAGCCTGACTCTTAGAGCCTGACTATTGCCCATACTTTCAGCATAGATAGAAATTGCCCTTCCTCCCAGACATTGAAGAAGAGGAGCATTCTCAGAGTCAAGAGTGAAAAACTGTTCCTATTTGTGGATACACACATTAACATTTATTGTCTATAAAACCAGTTCAGTGATGGTATGCTATTTCATTTCTCTCATGTGAAGTTTAGTTTTCATTTACACACCATATTTTGATACTGGAATAAACTTGTGTTATTTTTAATTGTTGGTGCTCATAGGGTGTCAGAAAATTACATGGGACAGGAATTATGAATCACACTTTCACCTCTGAAAATGCAAAACCCGATAAAATTTGACCAAGCAGCAGAGTATTGATCAAACAGTCATTACTGTTGCTTAATTGTCTGCTTTATGTAATGGACTGTGGTACAGCACAATTAGAAAGGATAAAGTTCTGGTCACCTTGCACTTCAAATTTCTTCTGGTGTGTAGGAAGTTTTTGCTCCATACGATAAAGCAGAAAAGAGCCCCTAAAATATTTGGTTCAGCCTATCAGGGGACTTCAAAGTTGAATTTTAAGGTCTAGGTTTTTCAAGACAATGAGTTGCTCTTTTGTTCAGAAGACATAGGCAACGTAGGTGGATGAATCCCACTTCCAAATTATGCAGGTGCCATCAAAGGTGTTTCAGATGTTACACCAAAATAAAGAGGGAGTTAGAACCTAAATATTTCAGTATTGGCTTTAAGACTGAGGTCTTATATATGTAACAAAAAATTTAGACTGGTAACTCTAGTTTAAGCCTTTATCTCCCCATTGGTGTCTGGAGAAAGTAGGAATCTCATCCAGGACTTTGTGGCCTAAACCCTCTCTTTTTGGGCTGGGCCTTAGTAATGGCAATTCAGAGTTAATCAGTGTCAGTGATGCTCAGGTACCTAATCCGCCAAAATCATTTGGGCAAATTAGCCAGGCCATCTAAGTCACGTAGGATTGACACACGCAGAAGTGACATCCAAAACTGTTGGACAACCTGGGCTGAAAAATAAATACAGTTTGAGTGGTTCATGCAAATACAGCTGTTGCTAGCCAAATGTTACAGTAGAATTTTATGACTTGAGGTATGGACAAAAAGATTTCTGTGCGTCTTTGGGACTCCCTGCCAACATGCATGCAGAGAAGACCTAAGTAAATACAGTAAAATTGGAATGTGTATTGGAAGACTTAGCTCACATTCTGTACCTGTAACAGAAATGCAGAAACAGAAATAAGGAAAACTTCTAACCTAAAGAAGAACTTACATCCTATTCAGCAGAAATACCTGCATTCTCTAATTCTAACTTGAAGCCTTGGAGGTGGCAGGAGCTGAAGTGAGGCAGGCACCTGTAGAGAATGGATATGACCTTAAATGAGCCCAAACATTGCGGAGAGTGTTTCTTTTTGCTGCTCATGCCACAGGCCTTGGGTACACAGTCTCCTAATCTGGGCAACTAATGCGGTGACTTAACAGAATTGGGGTGACAAAATCAGATGCCTCCCATCTGGATGTGGACTGAGGCATGGCTGGAGTGCCCTGTCAAAAAGGCACAATCGTAATTTAACCATAAAAATTTACATGTGTTCAAAAATTTTGGAAACAAAAAGTTTCCTGAGCTAATAAAGATACTAAAGCAGCAGAATGGGGACCCCGTTCACTTGTAAGATGCAGCAGCGAGTGGGGCCTGGTGTGGCCCTCCCTGACCTCTCCGAAAAGGGAAAGAAGTCAAACATGCTGGGTTGAGAGGTCCTCTCCTTCCACCCTCAACTCTGTCAGATTCTGCTGGAATTTATTCATTCCTCCTCCCTAGTGCCCCACTCCCAAAAATAAAGGTAGCTCTACCAGCTCTTCACAGCTACAACGAGATAATAAAAGTAAAACCACAGAAGCTGGGGAAAAGTCCTGGAGGATAAACCCCGGCCGGGTTACAAAGCACCTTTCGGGCGGGTTTTATGCACAGGATGCGCGCCCTTCCTCATGCCAGGAGCGCGTCCTCGTTGCCAAGAGCGCTGCCCATCCCCGCCCCTCTCCCCTCCTCGCTGGGCGGTGCGGAGCGGCCCAGTCGCCGCCTCCCGTTAGATGGCGCTACAGACTTTACAACCACGTGTATAGAGGCGAAGGAAAAAGGAATAATAATAATAAAATAAATAACCCTCTTATTGTCCGAAACGCGGGGAGCTGGCCCCGCGGAAGGTTCGGGGGAAGTGGCGCCGGGCGGCGGGATGTCCTTTGGCCGCGGAGAGAACCCGGGCTTGCCGCACCCCCGCGGCGGCTGCCGGGGCTTGGCCTTCGGGGACCACAAGGGCAAAGTCGGGGGCAAGTGGGAGAGTGAGGGCCCGGCGGAGCCGTCCTTCCTACTGGGAGAAGATCCTGTCAGGAACAGTGAGAAGACGCCGGCCGGTTCCCAGCCGGGGAGCCGGGCGAAACCCACGAACAGTCTCGTCCCTTCCCCGCTTTACTTCTACTTTCCAAAATGCTGCTCACGCAATGCCAACAGTCTGCTTGGGCTCTGATGGCTGGGTGTTTAATCAGTCCCACTCATTCAACCCGACACCTTTTTTCTTGTTTGGAGTCCAGCGTTTCCCCCCGTTGTAGAATCCTGCAAGTATTCGGGCAGCCTGTCAATGGTGGCCGCGGGGGTCCGGCGGAGCGGGGCTGCCCTAGGTGCGTGGTTCTGCCCCTCGGCCATCCCGGCCGAGGACAGGAGGGACATGACAGTGTATGAAACTGCTGGTCGTCAACTCAGTGAGTCCATGACCGTCCCTCCACCAGGTTCCCAGCTGAAAGGGTGTCCCCAGCCCCGCCGCTGAGCGTGTAGGTGATCACTTTGAGAAGGGGTTAGGGCTGTCCCGGCACAAAGGCCACCGCCGCACCCCCCTCCCGTGCCTGCCGTCGGACTGTGAACTTTCCGGTGGGGTAAGTTCTCCTTTAAGAAAGCGAACTGTTCCTTATGCATATTTAAGGCTGTTTGTCTGCAGTGCTCAGCTGATACGAGGCTTGAGGCTCACACACGGGACCCGAGCTCTGGGGCAGTAAATCATCCCCGCTTTAAACGCACCCTCTGCCCGGGCTCCAGTTGGGTGATCCTTGCCATTACTCTAAACACATGTAGGNTAACAATTTATTATTATTATTATTTTTCGCCCAGCCTAGGGGCTCCTGCCCCTCTCAGCACGCCTGGATCCCTAAGATCGGTGGAGTTTTGAGACTTCCTATCTCCTTTTGCCCTGCACGAGAGCGCTTTGCTGGGTATGCAAATGTGTCTGTGAGGAGCGGAGTGGAGCGCCGGGAGGGTAAGTGAACTCCTTACTTCAGCCGGGGGGGCAGGAGGAGACCTCTCACGTCACCCGCGGATCAGAGGACTTCTCCGTCGCGCCGGGGGTGGGATCCCGAGCAATCTCTTCAGCCTGTAGAGAGCGGGGGGAGCCTTCCGGGGATGCGAGTGCCTTGGAAAAGCCCCCTCCACTGCTAGGCAGCCTGCCACCTCCGCGCGTGTGCACTTCTGTACATGTGTGTGAAGGTCAGGCTGGTGCAGCTCAAACGGGAAGGAGCAACATTCAGAGCTCTGCTCTTAGTGGTTTCCTGCCTTTTAAAGTGAACTTGTTCGAGTGTGTTATTCAAAATGTGGTTCAGTAGTTATGCCTTCAAATTAAGTTGCTTCTCGGTCCTCATCGGGAAAAGCAGACATGTGTCCTCAATTGTATAGTATACATATATAAAAAAACCTACTAGGTACTTTATGATTCCATCTGGAGAAATTAAAAGCCCAGAGCTGTAATGTTTATTCTTACATAGTTTACAAAAAAAGGGGGAAATGTGTGAGACACATGTCTCCAAATATAACCAAAGTGCTTTCCCTTCTGGTTAAAAAGTTGCATGCAAATGTTTTCATTTTAACACTCCCTACCACCTGTACTTCTCAGGGAAACTTTTCTTGGCGTTGGTGATGAAGCACCAATAGTACTTATTAATGAATTAATTATTATTATGGTTGCTGAATTGACTTGAAGTGCTTTGGAGGCGAAACTGATCCATGTTAATCAGTTACAATTAATTGTGTTTCAGCTGCTGTTTCAAACAGTTTCAAAGACGAAGGCGAGGAGGCTGTGCTTGGGGTACAGGGAAGGGAGTGATCCGGAGACTCTTCCCGGCCCACGGCCCCCTTGCTCAGAGATTTCCTCTTGGGTTGCAGAAACCGGCGTAATGTTGTCCCTGTGCCCGCGTCAGGTCGCACAAAGGTGCGAGGGTCAACTTAGGTGACAAAGTCCTCTTTCTCCTACCGATATCTGCAAAGATTAAGAGAGTCTAAGGCTTAGGAGCGCAGCCCCGGACGGAGATTTCCCTCCGGAATTCTCATTACGGGGAGGGCAGCGGGCGTGGGTTTTGCTGTGCCGTCTCTGCTTGGCCACTTTGGTCAGGACTTTTGTGTTTGCGGCGGAGACAAGGAGGCAGCGGTGGGCATCGAGGCCGAAGGGGTACGCAGAGCCCTCTCGCGGGGGGGCGACTGCATCCCGCGCTCAGGAGGACCTGGGGAGAGGGAAGCAGGGAAAGAGAAGAAAAAGCTCCCCGAGGGGACAAGCGGCAGCTGGGCCGCACTCTGTGAATGCCAGGGAGGCCAGAGGGACGGCCTCAGGGCCGAGGGCAGGAAAAGCCGGGTCGTGCAGACAGGCAGCCGAGACGCCAAAGGGAGAGTTACCTTCTGCCGTGCCGCTTCGCGGCCTCCCCGCCGCCGGCGGGACGTGGGTGCTAGGAGAGCTGGGCTCAGCGGGGAAAGCTGGGGATGAGCAAGGCCAGGGAGAGGAGTTGAGAGAACCCGGAAAAGCCTTGGAAATCTCCCAGGGTCGATATGCGGAAGGGTGGCCCGACGGTCGCCGTTTGGCCAGCTGGTCGCAGGGCGGCCCGTTTGTGCCCAGCACAGCGGCTGCAGGGGAGCATCCTCTCCAAGAGGGGTGGAACGCGAAAGCGGAGCGGGCACTGGCTCAGGTGGACCCGGCGACGGCTGGGGTCGACCTGGTGGGGCCGGGGTCCGCACACCGGCTGACCGCACCCTCAGTGGGAGCTGATGGCGGGGAAGGGCTAGAGACAAGCTTCCCCTCTTTTGCCAGGGATTTTCCACGATGATAACGAGCCCTCTTCACAAAAGTTAGGGGCGGCAGATGGGGAAAACGGGGAGTTGTCCCCGGGCTGGACGCCTCACCCTTGCCCTGACTGTCCCTTGGCCTCCGGCCGCCTCGGATGGGTGATCCCGTACCGGGGGGCACCAGGCATCATCAAGTGTTGCTTGTCCTTAGAGATTTATACTTCGCAAAAGTAAAGCTCTCCCCCGCCCCAGCCTTCAGTGTGACTTTATTATTTTATTTTTTTTTTAATGCCAGTCCGCAGAAAGGCAATTGGGAAACTTTATTCCCTCCCATCCTCTCTGAAGCTGGGTTGCTAGGATTTTTTTGCGGTTTGATTTTTTTTTTTTTTTTTCCCCTTCTCTCACTCCAGCTTTCTCAAAGGCTCCCCCCTCTCTCCCCCTGCTCTCTCTCTCTCTTTTTTTTTTAATTCCCCTTCATCCCATTGACTCCGCTCATCTTTTACTTAAGATGAGCAAAGAAAAAACCAAACCACCCTACCCTATACGTGTAAACAGACCTTTCTTGAAGAGAAGTAAAACAAACAAAAAACCTTTTACCTGCAATAGAAGATAGTGTACAAAATTATCCACCACCTCCCCCCCGTTCTATACCGAATACAGCTGTAATTAATTGAAAATTGAGGGAAGATACACGTTTTCCACGTGTGAAGGTAATAACTAAGGTCGGTCGGGTAGACAGGACACCTCGTTCCTGCTCATCACGCGTGGAATCGTTTTCTCCAGCTGGGATGGGTGGTGGTACAGAGGTGCAGGACACAAATCTTCGGCTCTCGTATATCACAAAAACAGGCTGCGTTGGATGAAACACTCGTAATAACCAACTTTCTCCGTCTTTCTCCCTAGTTTAATTTCTTTTCCTTGGATGAGGGACCTAGGTGGTCAAAACCAAACAAAAGCACTTGCGCTTGTGTCGGCACTTTGTCGTCGGGGCAGCACCCGCATTAGATTATTGCCGGGGATTTATTTGCATGCAGCTGCAAACCCACAACCCGGCTGCTGACCGCTGCGCATAAAGAGCTGCCGGGGCCGGGCCCTGCCCGGCCGCCGCGGTTCCCGGTGGGAACACGGCCCGGGGGCCCGGGGGTGGGGGGAGGATTTGGGAGTGGGTTTGCTCCCGACACGGCCCGGGGGGATGGTCACAGAGCCGGCAGCAGCAGGGTCTCCAGCGCAGCCAGAGGCTGCAGGTGCGGGGGATGGGGGAGAGGCGAGGGCGGCGCCGGCCCGCAGCCCCCCTCCCTGCCACCCGCTTCGCCCCCAAAGGCAGCCGCAGCTCCCACTAGCCTTACTCACATGCACATCCGAGAAAAGCTTTCCCTAATGCCTGTGTCCCGGGGAAAAAAAAAAAAAAGACCGGTGGAGGATCCTCGGGATTTCTCAGAGCTATTTTCAGTGCTTTGAAATTTGCAGTAATGTTGATGTTCTTTTTTCCCCTCCTCTCCTCCCTCTCTTCGGCCCAGTAGCGTTTGGCAGCGTTTGACGAGGGAACTATTAACATTTGAAGCAAGGGCTTTAGTTCAAACTACCTCTTTCGCTACCCACTGTATGGGTCTCCCCTCCCCACACGGTGCGAGGATGGATTTGGCTGAATGGGATCGATGTAACTGTCTCCTCAGGCCTCCCTCTACCCCGGGCTATGCTACCAGATCTCCTTCATCTTTTCCCGGAGAGCCCGGCGAAGGCGCAGGGTTTGTGGGGCTTGAACTGGCTCCCCTCTGAGCGCAGCAGGAGCAAAACCTGCCTCCCAAGAGGGGACGAGCCCCACGGCAGCACTGCCGTGGTCTGGCCCGTCTCTCCCTTCGTGTGGGGAAGGACGGGGTCAAACCAGGCATTCGCAAGCTTAGGGGGACTTCTGCCCGTCCCTCTGCTCCGACGGCCAGCATGGGACTGTAGGAGAAGGGGAATTAAAACTCAGTTCGGAGAACTTACTTACTTGGCAGAGGAAAGAGATGTTCCCACTCCATGCAGTCTCCTTCGACTGGGTGTGAGCAGGGGACGCTGCTCCGGGCTTTTCTGCCAAACACAGGGGGCTACAGAGCGGGAGATCCTAGGCAGGGAGGGCAAGGCCGGCCGGGTGGAAAAACCGCCCCGGGAGGACGAAGCTGGAAGGACAATGGGGATACACACAGAGGGTCACGTTCGCCCCTCGCATCCCCACAGCGGTGAGTGGAGATGTCGGGCTGCCCCTTGGCCAGGCGACGCCGCCGCAGGGGGCTATCCCTGCATGCTGACGGGCCTGGGGCGGGCATGGCCTGGGCGGCCGCAGGGCAGCCCACCCCGCCGGGCCACCCCGTCTAATGCAGAGTTCCCTGAGTGCGGCCCGGTCGTGGAAGGGATCCGGCCGGGCTGCTTGGGCACAGGAGGGGGTGTCTCCAACCCCACGCCCCCAGGAAACAGGGGAATAGGAGGCTGGAGTGCTTGCACTAATTAGGATGTGCCTGTGGGCTGCAGTGGGCAGTGCTTGTGGGGAGTGGGTCAGTAACACGAGTGGCCAGGAAAAGCGCGGGGAAAGGCAGGAGGGGATGAAACCATTCGCAGACTCCTTGCGGAGCGGGGCTGTGTTGTCATCTTTGTTTTGGTTGTGTTGTTTTGTTTTCCAGGAGATTGGGACAATAGCTGGAGTGGATTATTCATTCCCTTAGGCAATACTTCCCTGTATGGGCTTCAGGATTCAGTTGGAAGCTTGGGAACAAAGCGGGCATCGAATGTCAAGGTAACTGGTCCCCTTCCTTTGTTTATGCTATGGTTAATGACGGGGCTCACTCAGCCCTGGCTTCAGCCGTGCTGTATGGCATTAATATTGACTTGAGAGAAGAGGCAGGGCAATTAAAACCCAAACGCAGAACAACAGCAGCATCCAGCCCAAGCCCAGTTCTTCAGGTAAAACAAGCCTCTTCTGGGTGACTGTAGGTGATATAGTAATCTACAGTAATCTTTCCTGGTATTCACAGAAACACACACAGCGTTCATAAAATTAAACATGTCCCTATACAGCACTAACATGTAGGGAAGACACTGTAACCCTGTCCTTCAGTACAAAATCAAAAAGGAAAGGGCATTATTTTCAAATGCCTACTATATTAGCATGAGGGAATTCTCATCATGATTAAAAAAAAATTTAAAAACTAACAAAATTATTCTTTTAATTATGATAATCTAAAAGCAGCAGAAACCCGAGCATTTATTAACTAATTTTCTTCTTCTCGAGGTAGCGGATGGTATTTAAAGTTCAACATTTCACACAGCTCCATGTTTAGTTTAATTTCCTCGACAATCTAGGCAATTTCAGCAAACTGAGTTAAAAATTTTGGTGCACATCTGAATATGGATCTGCATAAAATAGAGAAGGCGCGAGAACTGGGGAGGGGATGTTTTATTATTTTAAGAGGAGGGAGTGTATGTTTGCATATGTGTGTAGATACATATGTGTGAGAGAGAGTGAGAAACAAATGGAGAAATTTGCACCTTACATTTAATCTGTAGCTTTAGTGTGGACTCTGAAAAAAAAAATCTATTAGTTTTCTCTGAAAAATGTCCCACTCAGGCAGACAGACCCCTGTTTTGAATGAGAGCACCAGGAGATGAAAGAAATGCATGTTATTCCAGAACAATTCTTTATCAACTCTTTTTTTTTTTTTTTTTTTTTTTTTTTTTAAAGCAAGATTAATTTAATCTCTGCTATCCTGGGCCCGTTTTCTGTCAGTGAAGGGATAAAATAATGATCAATGCCCAGCACTTCTCATATCTTTTGTACTTGGTAAATATTCGTAATGTTTTGAATGTGGAGGGGAGGTGAAGAGATGAGCCCAATCTCAGCTTCAGAGGATCCTCATGAGCACTCGCGCAGAGGGAGAAAAAATCCAAACAACCAAATCAACTTGTTCAGAAGACCCTTCAGCCCAAAACTCTACAGTCATGCACTTACTGTATTTTATCTGCTTGCTTGGTGAAATGGTCTACATACATCAGGCTGCCTAGATTTATGTGACCAGCTCAGGGTGTACGTTAGTATTCTCGTTGAAAATGGAGCCTGGAGATGTTGAGCAAACAGTTCCTGCTTGACTGTAGAGCAGACTGAATACTTTATAGTCAGCTGTATGGAGCTGTGGCAGGGAAGTAGCACCAAGTATTTCCAAAACTAATAACAAAAAGGTTACTATATATAAAACGTCTATACAGCCCACATTCCCTCAAATTGTTTAAATTTCAGTTTGATGCATATAAATACAGCAGACATACCCGGTTCCCCATTAGCCAGTCTCTGCTTTTTAAAATCAATTAATTTCAATTTGAAAGAATGGCCCCATACGCAAGACAGTCAACAACTCTTTGACTTTCCCCATGCAATGTGGACCTCAGGAAGAAATAGCATCTGTCTTTGTCATTTCACATGCGTATCGCAGCGCCTTGACATTGTTTTTTAAGAGCAGGCCTACTACCAGGGAAGGGAACCGTACCCAGCTGGTTCCCCCTTTCTAATCCATTTTCCCCCTTCTCATCTTAGGCTCCTTTTGAGGAAGAAATAGTTCTGCTGGGACCCCATGCCTGGACTTTGGAGAGCATGGTGCAGTGGTCTGATATGAAAGCACTGTCCTTGCTGGTGGAAACTCTCCTCTGTATCATGCCCCTTGCAAGAACGGCAGCGAGGGGACACTTGGAGTAATCAAGCATGTGGCATCAGCATGACACTCCACTTTCACACTACTGTGAAGGAAAGTTTGTTCCCAAACCACATACTTTGTGGTGTTCAGTACTGGTGTCAAACTGGTTTGAACTGTCCCAAGTCTAAAATAAAGGTCTCCATTGTGGTATGCCAGTGAGCTTGTCTTGGTCCCTGTTTATGTTGAAGGTACAGAGATGATGTAATGCCGACTTTGCACCCACGGATGGGTGCAATAGGAACAATTCAGAAAAGTTCTGTTTAGCTTTTTTTCCCTTGTAGTTGAAGAAATGCAAGCTATCAGAAACAAGCCTATGTTTGAAGGTACAGTTTTCAACATGTGAGTGGGAAACATATGTACTGGCACTATTCGACAGCTCTGTAAGGGCGGCGCTCAAATTTTGGCTTTTAATCTCAACTCTGTAAGAAAGAGACGCAAAATGGAATGGAACCTGATTATTTATGCTATAGCCTTGTGATGCTCATCCTATAACTGTTGGGAAGAGAAGCAAAACACTCTGCTAAAGCTTTGGGTGAGCCTGAGTTTCAGGGGGACTCTAGTCTTCACAAGTTCTCACTTCACTGCCTTCCTTCCCTTAGTATTTGTTATACGGGATTTTTTTTTTTTTTTTTGTCTGCTGCTCTATGTTTTAAAGTGAGTACAGACTCAACCCTGCTGAGAGAGAGAGAGACCTCCCTCCATCACAAGCTCACATTTGGAAAATGCCTACCCCCTTCAACTGCCCCCCTTCAAGTCATCGTCCTCCTTTCAGGGGAGAAAACCTTAAAAGAGAAAGAGAGAAGTGAGAGTGAAGGGGAGGGAGAGAACCCCTGATTCCTCAGTGACCTGCACATCTTAGACAGACCTCCAAGAACCCCTTTGCCTCCTGCAGACAAGTCCCATTGGAGAAAAAAAACCCCACATCCTTGAACTTTTAACGTGGTTTGGGGTTTATACAATTCAGGCTCAATTTTGACAATCTCTGGGTGGAGGGGGGAAGGGGAAAGAAGGGAGAAGAAAGTTTGGATTTAAGTATTTGTCGCTAAAATATCACCAAAACCAAACCCCCCAGCCATCAGCAAAAACGACTAGTGTCCCAGGCAGCCGGTGCCCGGTCCCGAGGCGGCCCTTCTGCCACAGAACGGCAATGGCTGGCAGGGGAGGCAGCCCCGGCCCTGGCTGCCAGCACCCTGCGTGCAACCATGCCCCGGGCTCCCCTCGCTGCCCCACGGAGGGGGCCGCCCTCCCTCCAAATGCTGCGGGCGAAGGCAGCCCTGCCTGGGGCCTGCGGGGATGGCAGGGAAGTTTTTTGGTATTGCTAAAGGCAAACACGCACACACACGCACACGCACACACACACACACAAACATACATCTATCTATATATATATATGCATATATATATATATGTATCATACACACACATCTTTATATATAGATTTTTATGTAGGTGTCTAGTCTATGTTTAAATTATTCTATCTATACACACAGTCCTCCTCTGATGAGGTCATTCTCCCATATATATGAGATCGGGTGTAAGATGCCAGAATCTAAAGCCAAGATCTTATCTCTGCCGATCTAAAAGCAATATAAAGTAAATGTTAGCAGAAGGGGAAATAAATTTTGGAGAGAAACATTCAACAAGGTGTCCCTGAAGGCTTTTCCCCCGCCCTCCCCAGCCGATGTGCCCACGCACTTTATGCCAAAGAGACCCATTTCTGCGTAAGAGACTCCTGCTCCAGAGCAAGGACACACTGCACCCCGCATCGTGGGTCTGTGACTGGCAGGGGCTGCACCTTGACATTTTTAATCCCCTCTTCCCTTTCCCGAGCAATGCTCTCCTCTCAAATGCGGTAATCGGCTGCAGCTTATTTATTTTCATTTTTTTCCCCTGTGGCTCCAAATGTCTTAATTTTTTTTTTTTTTTTTTTTTTAATTTCAGGAAACTGAAAACGGAAGGGGGGATGCTACTTGAAAGTGTGACTCAAAAAAAAAAAAAAGGTTTTGCTTTGCAGCCATCAGTTGCACCAGGAGACAGCTCCATTAAAAAAGTAGTTTTCCACTGCTCTTGAAAAGCCGTTATTTTTTACATCGCTTTTAGGAAGATAGATTAACAAAACATCACATTTCAAGCCACTCTGATCTGTAATTAAATGGAGGAGCCGGTTTGTATTCTCCTATGGCTTTTACAGAAGTTGCAGTGATCCAAAGTCAGGTTGCTGTGTCAGAGTGGCATTTTTATTAATGAGAATACAAAAAGCTTGCATATTCTTAGCCCGGCTTGAATTTAGTTGCTAAGCAACCGCTGTATGGTAATTCATCCGCGAAATTTAAATCTTGGAGAAAGGATCCTGCGTTTTGCTGAATGGTCGCCACGAGGAAAACAACTTGTGGGACCCGCGGCAGCTGCTGCCGCGGCACCGCGCCGCCCGCCCGCCGGCTCCCCCGGGTCGCCCGCCGCCCCGGGACCGCCCGATGGGGACAGAGGGAAGACGGGCACCGGCGGCCGCCCCGTCGGCTCTGCCCCGGCCCGGCCGTCCACGAGTGGGGGAGCGCGGCAGCACCGTTTCCACTCGCGTGGCGCGGTTCGGGCCCCGCCGAGCCACCCCGGTTGGGGAGAGGTGAGGGGGCGGCCAGACCCGTCGCAGTCCCGAGGGCGAGGCCCCGTGGGCGCCACCGCGGACCCGGCTGCTCCTTTGGTGTCGGGCAGGACGGGATGGGCTGCGAGCCTTCCCCCGCTCGGCCTTCACCCCTCAGCTTTTTGTGTCGCCAAAGCCTCTCAACCAAAGAACTCCCTACTGCTGTGTCATTGACACTGCGGGGCCGCTCGCCGCCCTCCTCTCCCCTCGCTCCCGCCGCCTATTGAAGGCTGCGCCCGCTCCATTGTGCCAAACTGCAACTGAAAACACCGATGGGGCAATAACCACCTCCCTGCATCTCCTCCGATCGCTCCATCCAGCCACCCATCCCTCTCGCCATAGGCGACCAAGCTCCACGCCAACCCTGACATTAGCAAAATGAGTCTCTGTCCTCAAGCGCTCGCCCCACGCCTGCCTCCGAGGTCGGGACTTGTTGCATCCCTTTTAGAGTTTGATTAATTACCCTGGAACTTCAGCAAACTAAAGTACATGTGGCGAAGAAGCTCACGCTTACAGTTTGGTCCTGCAGCTTGCCAGTTATAGAGGTAATCTTTAC
The DNA here is from genome assembly GCA_013400915.1 of Pardalotus punctatus. Lineage (NCBI taxonomy): Eukaryota > Metazoa > Chordata > Aves > Passeriformes > Pardalotidae > Pardalotus > Pardalotus punctatus. Next base: position 8,824 of record VZTX01029171.1, on the reverse strand, counting down.
ACTCGCTTCCAAATCGGAACGAGCATCTCTGCGCTTCAGAAAGGTGTCCCTGCATAAATATATAGAAGTATCGATTTTGCTGTAGCTTGAAGATGTTGATCATTTATTACAAAAATAAACGAATAAATACAACAATGTATTGTTGCTTTCAACAGGATAAATATTTTACAAATATATAATTTAAAAAACCCAAATTTAATTGTTAAAGTTATTTAAAATAGTACACTTATTGATAAAATTATCAATAGTATATACTGCATTTCATATTAGAACCAATTATTCTCTAAACCTTCAATTTAAAACCATTCATACAAAACAAGTTATGAGCATTGTAATGTGCAAACACGAGTCACTACATTAAAGCATAAGGATTCTGTAAAGATCACTTTCCGATAGGAACTGCTGCGTTTTTAAACCAAAGTAGAGCTCTCTGCTAAATTTCGGAAAATACGCAGACCAACAGCAGTGACATTACTATTTTAAATACACCTGAAAATGATTTATTGTGTACAGACTCGACGAGGGAAGGATGGGATGTGAGTGAGAAGACTGGGCCATAATAGAGGACCGCAGGATATGAAAATGTAAACTATAAATAATCACATCTCGGGATTACCCAGTCTGATCAAACATAACTTTGTAAAACATTTGGCTTTCCTTTAGGCAGTGGGGAAAAAAAACAACAACAAAAAAAAAAAGAATAAGGAAAACGATGCCGAAGCCGTTACCAAGCACAGAACACTGATATTATAAATGAATACAATTACTAAATTCATTAAGAGATCTGGCGATATATAACAATATTTTCATTATTTACACGTGTAACAATATAACCCTTAGCGCAAACCCTCTCACTTACTATCTACCTCTTGCTATCTCAGAGACTCACAACNAGGGGGGAGCGCCTATGGCCTCACTTTTTGTGCATAACAAGTCCACGGAACGGGCACATTTTGCCGGTCCCTCCGACCACACGTTACTCCTCCAGCCTAACCCCCAGATTTTCGGAGGCAGTAACCCGCAAAGGTTGCCTTTTAACAGAAGCCAGCGTGAAGCCTAACGTTAGCTCTTTGTTGCCATCCAAATCGAGTAACCAAATACCGCTCCGAAATTTAAATAGACTTTCTCCGCGGCTAATAGAACTGCTCCCCTTCGTGTGTGAAAACAGGATCCCACTTCACGTGTCAGTGGTACCCGGCCCCCGGAGGGGAGCTCGGCCGGGCCGCCTGCACGCAGGCCCCCGCCCGGCCCTTCTTCCCTCCCCAGCTGCAAAAACAGCCAGCAGCTTCTGCGAAAACGAACAAAAGAAACAGCGTCCTATACCCTTTCGGGTTCTCTTTCCCTTTGTTGGGTTGGCTTCTCCCCCCACCCCTCTCTTTTTTCCTCCATGTCAGTAGGGCCTTTTGGATTTCACAAATCAAACCGACGGTGATATTTACTACGAGCTGGTGTTAAAATAATGCATCCCGGTGCGCGGCTCTCAGGTTGGCTTTGATTTATGGACTGACACAAGGCCTATCTGAAAGGAAGAAATGCTTGTTGTTCCTACAGCAGTTTTCTGGGGGTTTAACCCCTGCCTCAATAGCACGCAGAGAATCGAGGCAGGAGGGAGGGGGCGCGGAGGACGGGATGAAGAGGAAGGTGAGGAAGGAGCTACAGACGAGCTGGATCATAAAAGAAAACCTTATTCTCCAGCAGATTATCAGTGGGGGCGGGTGGATGCATTAGAGGCAGCTCTCTACCTCCCACAACCTTCCCACTGCAAAACGAAGAGAGTTGAGATGGTCATTCACTTGTCCCTATATTGCAATAAATTCTAGTGGATAAAGATGACAGGTCAGCTAGTGCATCTATTGGCATCTCCAACGTTACTGACACACGCGTGTGCTTGCAAAGAAGGCATGGCAGCACTAGGGCAGAGTGAAGGAGAAAACTAGACTACACCACTTCACAACCCACAGAAAAACCTTAAAACAACAACAGCCACAGCAACAGCAACAACAGAAATGGTGAACTACGCAGACTGCAAGTAGGATGCTGAAAGTATTATTCTATATATTCAATCAGAAAAAAATAAACGTACCTTTTCCTTAAATTATAAAGATAAATTAAATACAAATATTAATACATACATAAAATGCTTCAAAATAAATTATAGCTTAGCCCCCCTTCACCCTCTTTGCCCACCCTCAAGCCTCAGTTTGGAAAGAGAGGAAACAAGACTGAACTTTAGGAAACATCCCTCTCAACACCGGCCACACGGGACCAGAGGACGCGCTCAGGTATCGCCCGCGCCCGAGTGCCAGCCTAAAACCGAGCCGACACAGCCCTTTCTGGGAGAAGGTGGCATTTGGTGAGGTCTAATTTCGCCGTCCTTCCCGGTGACACAGGGTCCCCGGGGTTGATGGAAGGGGTCGCGGACACGGGCTCGGCGGAGAGGTGGGCAGGGGGAGAGCCTCGCGCCGGGCAAGCAGCAGCAGGGGTGAGGCGGGGGCACTGCCAGGGAGCACGGGCCGTGCAGCCGGCAGGTCGGACCTCGGTATTTCTCTCACTTTAGCAGTATGTCCCTTCAGAGAACTTCTTTTTTGTTTTGTTTTGTTTTGTTTTTTGACACAGTGTTTATGCATCAGACACAGACTATTTCATTCTAACAAATTTATTTTCTCAATCAGCTCTTACGGAATCACTACTCAAATTAAATTACAATCAAATTATCACATCAAAAGATACCCTTATTACCTAACAACTGTCCATATTTTCATTTCATTTTGATTTGTGCTCGTCTGAAAAAAACACGTAATACAAGATCTGGGGAAAAAATAAATTACCGTTTTGCAGCAGTTCATAGGTATTCTGAATAAAATATTAAAAGAAGTCATTTAATGAAAATATAAAGCAAATTTTTTTTTTTTTAGATCAACAACGGATCTAACAATTCTATATTGCCGTCTTTTTGAAAAGTCTGTTTATTAAAACCTACCAAAAACACTGCTTGGAAATGGCAGTATTATATAATCACATCCACAGCACCCATTCAATCAAAGTTGGCAACGGATTTAGGAGAGGAGAAGTTCAGATAAGTGCAGCTGCAGATGCTCAGTCCTTCTAAATCCCTTTATCTGAATCAGTCCAGAAATAAAAAATAAAAATATTAATAAAAAAAATATTAGCAGTGGATTTTTTTTATGACTCTTCCATGATGATTGGCAGCCGTCAGGAGCAGGACTTGGACAGCCTTAAATTATTTCCCTTTCTCTCCCTGGTTCCCTTAATTCATGCAAAGTCCTTCTACAAAGCTCGAACTTTAGGGACCAACAACCTCTCCTTCTCCCACCCTCCCCCTGGCGTCTGTCCCTCCCCCCTTTCTCCTCAGGGTCAGTTTTCTCCGCGTGCGGGCATTTATTCCCATATTTTTGTTCTATAGCTATACCTATATATATAGATAAATATATATATATGTATTTGCTTCCCTATTCAGCCTGCTTGTTTTTAGTGCCGTGTGCATATTTTATTTTTTTTTCCTGGAAAAAGTGGCCCTTTCATTTTGCAGAATATATAGATATATAGATATATATGTTTTCAGAGTGGATGTCTGCCTTGCACCAAAATTCTACGGTTTGGCCAAGAAAAACAGGGTGCTGGAATGCAGCAGGCACCCTCATATTAACCAGATTATTTTTCTTCTGCTTCTCTTTTTTGATTATATCCACTGAAAAAAAAAAAAATTTAAAAAGAGGGAGAGAGAAAGGAGAAAAAAAAGTTTCTGTGGTTCATGGAACATGGAATAGAGCCCTTTTGGGGATAGGGGGAAGGGTGCAGGGAGGGGGGAGGAGGGGAGAGAAGAAGCGCAGACAGTGGTGTTCCTTGCTGCGAAGAGGGGATAATTTGGAGAAAAATAAAAATAAAATTAAAAAAAGCCTAAGCCCACCGCCCAAGCCCCTTCCCCACAACCAACCAACCCCTCGGCACATCTGCAGTTTTGGTGCATTATGCATCTCCACCCCGTTTTCCCAACACGGTCTAAACGCTCTCGCTTGGATCGACCTTCTCCACCGCTCCCTATTGGTATTGATCTTATATATATATAGATGCACGCATATATCCATATATATATAAACACAAGCAGTCTGAACGAGCCTGGATCGTGTGTGTGTGTGTGTGTGTGTGTTTGTGTGCGCGCGTGTGTGTCTGTGTGAGCGTGCGGCTGTGCGCGGCGGTGCCGGAGCCGGTGGCGGTGCCGGCGGCGGTGCCCGGCCCGGCCTGGCCCGCGCTGCCCC
>VZTX01029170.1:0-11891 GCA_013400915.1 Pardalotus punctatus | reverse complement strand
CCATGTCGCCGGGCCGGCTCTGCCGCTGCGGGCAGAGGGTGAGGACACCCCTTGCGTGTGGGGGGCCCGGGGCGTGTGCGAGGGGCCCCGGGAAGGGTGGGTTTCGAGTCACACGGGCACATCGAACGATCTTTTTCAGATGCCGCCCCTTGAGCGGCGGCCGCAGCTCTCCTGGGGGTGGCTGGCTGTCAGGTGTTGGGTGATGGGGTGTGCCGAGGTCCTGCCGAGGTGCGCAGGAAGCTGGCACGGTGCCTCCACCTGTGTATTCAAGGGGCAGTTGTCCACCTACGGCGGGGAGAAGTGGCTCGTGGCTGGAGTGAGGCGAGCAAGGAGGTGCCCCTTTCCAGCAGTTTTTAATGTATGGAAAGATATAATACCCCTTAGCGCTGGATAAGCAGATGTGATACAGATACAAATTACATTATGCAGAGTTTTTAGCAGTTTCTGGGTTGTTGTCTCAAAATAATTTTTGCTGGTGAGCTGTACTTCGCTTATTAATTGTGGCCTGTTTTGTAATCCCACACAGGAACTCTGGAGCTCCCAGACTATACATTTGAACATATGATTCTTTTTCAGTAGAAAATGGATTAGTAACAATCATTTTGCAATCAAGTGCAAAGAGCACTTTTGTAGTCTGTTGTGATTTAAGTTATGAACTGAAGCCCCATTAGCTAATGTTTTTCATGCTGGATACCTACTCTGCCAGTAATAAAATTTCAGGCTAAGGGAAGATCTGCATCCTTTTGCTTGCTACGTATATGTGTCAGAAATATTTATGTGGTATTTTTCATTTATTCACTTGTTTATTGATCTACCAAAGACATGTTTAGTATGTATTGGCTTTGGAGAGCATTTCATTAAAAGGAAATTTTGCTAGCAAAGACCAGTTGTCAATTGGTCTCTGTTTTACACTTTTGACAGGTTGTTGATTTCAACGAAGTTCTTAAATAGTTGTGGAAACAAAATGGTGGTACAACATTAAAACAGAATCTAAAGAAAGGAGAGTTCAGATATTAAAAAAAAAATAAATTTACTTGACAGAGAACAGCTTCTTGTTTTTTTTCCAGATTGTCAGAACAAATGGAATTATTGTTAAACGTAATTGAGTAAAAGTCAGCAGAAACACAGCCTCAGAATAAAAAGAGACAGCAGAAAGTTATAAACCTCACTATAAATTCCATTGTTTCAAGACTGCTGACATGGTCAAACAGCGTCTATTTTTAAACGTATCTCATTCAAAATTATAATCATGTGCATTGAATTTTTCCAAAATGTGAAAATGCAGTCTGGCACACAGAGTTTGATTTTCAGTTGTAGTTTCTGCAGGTTTTTTTAAATGTCTTCCTTCTCCTTAGATTATTCCCAGCATACTCATATTTAATTCCTATTAAAGATTCCAGTAAAACAGTTTTCTATTGCGGATTCTTCTTCTGCAGAATCTTTTAGTTTCCACCATTAGACTAATAAGGTTGAAGCTTGTTCAAACAGGGTTTAGACTGGCTGAACTAATTGCTATATTTATCTTTTTTAGCTATGTGATTTACTATTAAATGAAAAGAATGTAGTTGCTTCTTTGCACACAACAATTTTATGTAACAGTCTTACAGAGCTACCATCTCTGAATTGTAGAGCACGAGAAAGAGTGATCAAGTATGTCTTTTGATCACATCAAAAACAACTCAGAGGGCAGTGTAAGCGCTTTTTTTCATTTCCATCAAGCAATAATTTAAAAGAAAGCTAAAATGTTAAAATATTTTAGCAGGATGCAAAAAAGGGCCTGAGCACTGTCACCATCTTTTTATGTTAGTGAGTTCTTCTTTTAATCTCAAGCTCATGACATTTCTCTGAAGACTGGAAGGGCCAGCAATTACCAGAAAGATGGTCGTTCTGGTAAAGAGTTGCCCAGTGTAAAAGTTTGCTGCTGTAATCTGCTGCATGTAACTGGATCTGAATCACAGTTCATGACTATTTTTCTTTTTTGTAGCCATGTTTTCAAAGAACAGATATAAGTCTTAGGAGTGCTTATGGCCATGGAGAGGTCTTTGGTTGAGAAGTCAAAGCAATGAACTCTCTTTCCTGTGAGACATTGAATTCTGTATGGTTTCTGCGTATTCTTCTAAGAATTGGTCTGAATTACTTGAAATGTCTATGTGTCTCTCTCAGTGGTGTCCCTAAGGCTTTCACAGTACTTTCCAAAGTGAAGGTTCAGTGGGAAATTCTCAGTGATTCATACACTGATTCACTTGCTTCTAGTTTCACTCCTTGTCTGATTGTAGCACTCAGGCTATTCACATATCTACACTTTGACAAAATATAAAAAGAACTGTAGTTTGGATAACCTGTTTTTAGTGTTTATTAAAACATATGGACATTAATGGTGACAGTTTGTAGAAAACACTAGATCTCTAGAGACACTCTCTTCCATTCACCAGGACATCAGATCATTTCAAAGGTGGCTGAGGGGAGAGAAAATTAGGAAGTGGGAGATAATTTGTAAATTATCTGTTTTGTCAAGGAAAGAAATTAGAGCAATTTTCCTTAGTTTTTCATATCCTGTTGTCACTGGCAATGGGTATGTCTAGACAAGGCAGGTTTATAACAGACACATCCAAATACATTGGAGAAGGGCAATAGCAAGCCAAAAGGCTGCTTACAGATATTTGAGAAATTATTATAAAATTATGATGAAAAAAGGCCAATGAAAGCTATTAGATACATGAGTTTGCATGACAATTCAGCTCATATTACTCAGCAAAATTATTAGATATGTCTGTCAGTTCGTATTAAAAGCACGGGTATACAAGAGCCTGACAAGCCACTGAGCCCACAGAGAAACTTATATAGACCTTTTTGTTAACTGATCAGGCTGCATCTGGAGTCTATAGTCTTCTTTTGGTCACTCCGCCTTTTTGGAAGTGTACTGTGGGAGCTCATTCCCTTGCTGGTTAGACATTTAGTAATCTCTAGTTCAGGGGGACTCAGGGCTAGTTTATACTGTTAACATCCAGTGTCTGCTCCAGTATACATCAGTCTAAATAGTTCTCATTTCCTCATGACCAGGTTACTATACAGAGAAACAAGCTCATGTTTTTTAACCGTTTTTTTGTATGTTTGTTTTTATTTCTGCCGTAAGATAAGCTCCTCCTTCTTCTAATCTTCCTGTTAACATTTCTGGGAATTTTTCAGTTTGAACATGGCTTTCATAAACACACTTGACCAGAATTGTCACTAATGCTGTCTCACCAGTGCCCTAGACAGTGGCATTAGTATTTCACTTAGTCTCTTAGCCTGATGCAGCTTCTCTGGCAAACAAAAAGGCGCACAGTCTCATGACCCTGAGTGCTATACTAAATAGAGTAAATGGCAGAAGGCTTTAAGCCATCTCCTCTTCTTTCTTTCATATTCCCTGGTAAATCTAAATTTATTTCTCTTGGAGTTCCTGGCCTGACAGGGCTTTTATTTTTTTCTTTTTAGAGCTGCACTATTTTGGCAGCCTCTTGATATCCTGTATTAGGCTAACCCACTTAGGACTGTATCTCTGGTTTTGCCACTATTTGGAGAAGGGGATTTTAACATGCTGTCTAAAGCAAGGATTAGAAATATGCTTCGTAAGCTACCCCTTTATGGACAAAGTAAGTTTAAGAAAGAGAAATGAAGGATAATTTGCTAGCTCACGACAAGAATCCAGGTGTTAAAGCCTTGCCAAAACTGTTTTTTACTCACCTTAAATTCTACTGTCTTGGGCACCTCCTAGCAGCGTGGCCATATTCATGCTAGTTCTGCTGATATAGAGCAAGTAGAGCTTTTCTGAAGTGCTTTAGATCTAACATCTCAGTATGTTTTTGATATTCCCCAACTTCTCATTTCAGTGTTTTGCCTAAAAAAACCCTTTGCATTTCTAAATACATGTTTTTGACTGGGCTGTGATACATTTACACATATACATGATTCTGACCTTATAATACCTTGAAGCAGATAAGCCTCTCCTGATGCTGCCAAGTACATTAGTATACAAGCTGTCCTCTGCAGATGGCTGGCAATCAGTAAATTCCAAATAAGTGGCTGGTGCATTTTCTGTTGAACTCCGTTAATTGTTATTAATTGTTCAGTTAAAAAATAAATGATAAGGATTTGTGAGAATTGGCTGTAGTCTGCATCTGTGGATATCAACATATTTGTTGAGATCACACAAAAAATACAAGAGATTAGGCAGCTTGCCCAAGACGTAGAAAAGAAGAAAACAAAAGTCATAAGATACCTTTGAAAGAGTTAAGAATAAAATCCAGTGCCTAGATTAGTCTGATATTTTACCTTGAAAGTAATTAATTTATTCATGACTGGGTTATTTGTCACAGTGTTCTTATACATAAGGATTTTGGTAACATTTTAATGACTCTGGTGAAGTAATTTGATCTACGCATGAAAGATAACTAATGTGCAGTGGATGTCACTCAGTTACACATCCTGCATACAGTTTGGTGAGTTACAGTCACTGCATTTTTTCATTGTATTCCATTGTTTTAATAGTCATTGGTTATATTTGACTAATTGTATTTTACAAAAGACAGAAAGATCACTTCACGGCTCCTTGTGCATATCAAATAAAGTCAGTTTCTGTTTAGAAAGAAATGTAAATGTATATATTTCTACTCTCATATAGGAAAGAAGCATTGCTCTTTCCACTGTGACAGTATATGTAAAAAGACTGGTCATTCAATGATGTTTCACTCTAATCTGACCAAAGGGGTCTATTAAAAAGGACCTCAGTTACCCCACTTTCAGGGATGGGCCATAACAGCACTGTGGATAGAAAGAGTGTTGCACTTTGAAACAACTGTAAATTTGCTAATCAGTCTCTATCTATCGTTACTGTAGATAGAAGCAAGACATCTTCTCTGGACTTACTGTTAATCTTTTCCTTTAATACATACCTGTTATTAGAGTTTTTAAAAGAAAACAATGTATTTGCTAAAGATGTGAAAAAATGAATCCCAGTATTATCAGTTTCAGCTTTTCTTGCCTTTGGCACCATATTTCCCAGGGGTGATTCACCCTGCATTGAGCACCCAGAGTGGGGTGTGTCTATAAGTGCAAACTGAAATTGTGTGCAGACCAGGGAAGTCACAACATTCTCCTTAGGTAAAGTAAGGGAGCTGTTCAAATTGATTCTGTGTAAGAATGAGGTCTGCTAAGGCATAAAGAGTAACACGGCCAAATGTTTTGTTATGATCATGAAGGTCACAGGTAAACACAGAGTTTTTATGACATTTGCTCTCAACCCTGCTCTGTTGACACCTCTTCTTTTGGGATCAAGGAAACATCTGAACATGAGGCTTGAAAGTACCTGGGTCTGATGTAGAAAACTCTGCTTAATGATTAAACTTGCCTATGCCCTTAAATAATCCTTGTGTAAGGAGTTTAGAGATGTGCTGTAAATGGGGAAACACACAAAGCTGTCCATTTTTTGTCCTTGCACCATATTTAAACTGACAACATAACTCTTCCTGACTTTGATAGGGAGCAAGCATGTGAGATCTCCTGTCTGTGGGTTTTCTCTTCATTGTCTTGAGCTTAGACTTCTCAGTGGACTCCTAAGTCTGTCGTAAGTCCTCTAGGAGATGGCTTGAGACTGCTTTTGGTGCTAATGAAAATAACCTTGTGCATTTTCTCTTAAATTTTACTAAGGGTAAAATTGTACTGAAGAGAAAACTCAGTGTGTTTTGTTGAAAGTGATGTTCATTTAATATATCCATTTAACCTTTGAGAAAAGAACAATTTTGTCAAAATTAAGGTATGCATTTTACTTTATTGGAAACAGAATATAATAACATTGGCGGGGTTTATTTGGATGGTTCTCATCCATGTATGTAGTGTTTAATTACAGTGGGAGCACAGCATTCTTAGTGATTGCTTCCAGCATCATTTCCAAAGGAGGAACATAGCATCAGCACTAGCTTCATATTTCTTTTACAAATGCTTCCTATAGTAGGGGTATATACTGTCCAGAGTGAACAGACATATTAATACCTTTGGAAGTGGATTACAGTGCATCCCGTACTTAATTTTTAAGTCATCAGCTTGCATTTAAGAAAGAGAAGAACTGCAGGCTTATTCAAAATGTTTGAGAATACCAAGCATCTAGATTTCCCTCTGGTCAGCAGAAATATAGATATTCCTTTAGGGTATCATTTAGATAGTGAGCATAATGTGGGTTGTCCTTGGAAGAATTTGTTTCTGCTTACTACAGGAGGAGTGAGTTTAGGAAGCAATAGCAAAGTCTTAGCAATTGCAGAGTTTGATGTTTCTTCACACTAGTGCAGGCTCATTTGGGTTTTGGACAGGACAAAGGATTGCTATCAGTAGTCTAGGGAGACTGGCTCTCTAGGCTTAAGTTAGTCTCTCCAAACAGTTTCCATTATTACCTCACTAATCCTCTTGGAGAAATTAGTCTTTTTTATGCCTTTTCTATGTCTTTTGCATCTTATAATAAGCAAACATACTCCTGCCCCTGCAATAAAAAGTGGCTTCAATTTTATATTCAACATGCCCATAATTCTGCCTATGATACTGCAAGTAATGACTCCATAAGTTCATGGCACAGTTAAGGTGTTGGGTTTTTAAATTTTTAAAAAAGAAATGTTAAGGAAACTATTGCATAAGTAATGCATATAACCACATTCATTTAGAGGAGCACTGAAATTTCTGTGGGTATAGTCTGTGCTAAAGCTATCCACAGGAAACAAATTCTTCCTCAGGAAGGCTACACAATGTACATGGTTTAGCATGGCTATTATTAGAATCCAGGTCTCATGATTTCTCTGCTCACTGAATCATACTGTTTCTGAAGTGTTAGGCATTAAAGTACATGGGGATGGGTTGTAAGTTTCATAGGACTGAGGGCAGCAAATGGATGAAAGCTAAAACCTCTTTTTGTAAATCTTAAACTGGTTGAAGAAGCTATGTGAAAAGCTTCCTAGGAGATAAAATCAAGAAAGAATATGATGTTCCTTCTTGCTACAAGTGTTAACTCCTTCTTTCAGCTGCAGGACAACAGAGAGGAGCCAGAAGAGCAGTGGAACAGGCTGCTGGAGCAACACATTGTGGCTACACACTAGCACCCACCACCACTGCAGTCTTTTGTCTGATGGACTTCATTGACTTATTGTTGCAAACTGTACACAACATGAGCATGCCCTGTGTTATACTGCTTTATAGAAAGTTGTGAGTAGACTGATAGAAACAATAAATATTAAGGCCAATGCCAAAAACTTAGGTTGCAAACCTGTAGGCACCCAATAACTCATTTAATGAAGGTAATTCTGAAATCAAACACTCCCTACTGTATCATTTATGAAATATAAATATGACACTGAATTTTCTATTAAAAGCTTGCTATTCCAATATCTTCTTCAGAACTTTTTGTCCCCATTCCTATATGCCTCTTCAGTAGCCCAAAGAAGCTGGCATACTGTTTTTGGTGCTATGAGATAGCAGAATTAGCTCAAAACAATTATACAGTAACTAAAATTCTGATGAGAGTGTGGGTTAGTGAAGAGCCGTCACCCTGGTTCCAACTGTCCTTTCCGATTGCCCAAATGCATTCTGAGATGCCTAACTTAGAAAGCTTTTACATTAACTGCTTTTCTGGAAGCCTTTATGTTAGATTACAGTGTCTGTCTTTCTGTCTGAAATCAGTATGCAAAAGTGCTGTACTTAGAATAATCACATTCCAAAAACCTCCACAGGCTCTCAAAATACTTGATATTTTTTCTTGAAAACTTAGATGAAACACTCTAAGTTGTTTTGGTTTTTTTTGCCATTTGCTTTTTGAGCAACCTAGGTAGAATTTTGGTCAAGTTTTCATGTTAATCTCTGCAACTTTCTTGAAAGCCTAAGATGTACTTTTTATAAATGGAATCCATGACCTTTGAAGTCTCTAGAGCAAAATAGGTTGGTCTTTAACAGTATTCATTAATCTGTGCTTATTCAGGTGTTATGTATGGATTAAAAGCTGTACTTTAAGGACTCAAATTTCAAAATGTTGATGTCATTCTGAGGGACCTTGACACAGTTGAGGGATGGGCCACTGCAAACCTCATGAAGTTCAACAAGGCCAAGTACAAGGTCTTACACCTGAGTCATGGCTAATCCAGACACACCAACAAATTGGATGGGGAAGTGATTGAGAACAGCCCTGCGGTGAAAGACTTGAGAGTAATGGCTGATGAAAAACTCACCATGAGCCGGCAGTGAGGGCTCACAGCCCAGAAAGCCAAGGGAATCCTGGGCTGCATCAAAAGCAGCATGGCCAGCAGGGCAACAGGGGGATTCTACCCCTCTGCTTTGTGCTTCTGAGATCCCACCTGGAGTGCTGCATCCAGCTCTGGTATTGCCAGCATAAGGACAAGGAGCTGTTGGGAGCAAGTCCAGAGGGGAGCCATGAAGTTGATAAGACGACTGGAGCACCTCCTGTATGAGGATAGGTTGAGAAAGTTGTGGCTGTTCAGCCTGGAGAAGAGAAGGTTGTGTGGAGACCTCACAATCATCTTCCAGTATCTGAAGGAGCCTACAGGGAAGCTGGAGAGGGACTCTTTGATAGGAAGTGGAGTGATAGGGCAAGGAGGAATGGGTATACACTGAAAGAGGGGAAATTCAGACTAGGTATTAGGAAGAAATTCTTTACTGTGAAGATGGTGAGACACTGGAACAGGTTGCCCAGGGAGGTTGCAGATGCCCCAACCATGGTGGTGTTCAAAGCCAAGTTAGATAAGGTCTTGAGCAACCTAGTCTAGTGGAAGGTAGCCCTGGCAGGGGGATTGGGGCTAGATGATCTTTAAAGTCCTCTCCAACCCTTAATATTCTATGATTCTGTTATTCTAACTGCCACTTATGATGATGCATTAATATTGCAAATTAAAAAAAACTATAGAATATGTTAGTATTGGGAAAAAATCAAGACTTCATTTCAGAGGTGTATATACTCACTATTTAATGGTGTGATAACTAAAAGCTGGTACAGGGAAAATGCTTTGAGTAAGTTTATAGGCATGGCAAAAGATAGCAATATATTTGCAGTAAAATAAATGGTTTAAGAATTTTACTAGATGTAAAACTTACTAAGCTTCTGTTTGGAAACGCACCTACTGTGTCAAAATGCGGCATTGACCTCTTATTTCCTTCTTGTACAAATGAAGTGTTGTTGTATTTCGACCATCTATTCATCACATTTTCTGGAAACAAATATTTTTAGTGGTATACTCAAGAACTGTCCTGGATTTTTAGAATTATTGTGGTTTCCATACCAGTCACCAGTCATGTTTAGATACTCTTTGCTCCCAGAACTACTACTAGATACAAGAATCACAAAAAAAGGGTTAGACCTCTGTGAACTTCTTGAAGTTCTCATTGACTTGTACACATTGCTAATCTTTCAAGATTATATTCTTCTTGAACTTCATTGATACCTGGTATGAAAAACTCCAATAAAACTGAAATGTTTCCAGTTTTGTATGATAAAAGAGACAATAAGATATTTATTTTTTATTTTGAATTACAGATGGCATCCGTTCAAGATTCCAGACATGGCCAGAAAGATACATCTGACCAGAACTTTGATTACATGTTCAAACTGCTCATTATCGGCAACAGCAGTGTTGGAAAAACCTCCTTTTTGTTCCGATATGCTGATGATTCCTTTACATCTGCATTTGTAAGCACAGTTGGGATCGATTTCAAAGTAAAAACGGTTTTCAAAAATGAAAAAAGAATTAAGCTACAGATTTGGGTAAGCTAAAATATAATTCTGTGAATTAAGCAAATTGTAGTAGTTTTGATAGCATTTACACAAGTACAGGTTTGCATCGAGTGTCATAACATATATATATAGAGAGAGAGCAGAGGTATTAAATAGCTGTTAATTATTTCTTGCATAGTTTTTCTGTCTTGAATAATAGATTCAAACAGTATTTTTAAGGTATTGAAGTACAGTGATTAAATATTATGAATTAAATTCCTTTAAGAAATAGTAAAAGTTGACACATTAATATCTGTGCAGTAAGGTATGAACACCTGTGCAATATGTAGACTTTTGAAAGTGATACATATTATATCAAAGTACCTTGAAAAACTAGTTTTAGGACTTGGTGCCTTCCCTTAAAAATTATGAATTCATGTAGGAGCTATGATAGTGGATGCATAACAGAAAGCATAGTTTTTGCTCTGTTATGCTTGTCATCCTGATTACCTGAAACATCTTCTGTCTTCTGCTGAGGAATAGAACATGTGCAAGGAGATAGTGTTACCCAGGCATAAAAAAACTCCTCATTCCTTGCCTATACCTTAGAGACAGTAGAAAGATGCCCAGTGGAGAAAAATGGGATGCCAGGGAATAGGTTTCCTTTTCCACAAACTCTGATAAAAAATAAATGAGAGCTAAAACTTATTCCATAGAATCATAAAATATCCTAAGTTGGAAGGGACCCTACTCCTTGCCCTGCGCAGCACCAGCCCAACAATCATTCCACATGCCTGACAGTGCTGTCAAAAGCTTCTTGAACTCTGGCAGACTTGGTGCCATGAATACTTCCCTGGGGAGCCTGTTCCAGTGCCCAACCACCCTCTGGGTGAAGAACCTTTTCCTAATCTCCAACCTAAACCTCCCTGATGCAACTTCAGGCCAATCCCTTGGGCCCTGTTACTGGTCACCACAGAAAAGAGATCGGTGTCTGCTCTTCCACTTACCCTCATGAAAAAGATGTAACTGCAATGAGGTCTCCCCTCAGTCACCTCCAAGCTGAACAGACCAGGTGACCACAGCTGTTCCCCGTATGTCTTTCCCTCAAAGCCCCTCACCACCCTCGTGCCCCTCCTTTGGATGATCTCTAATAGCTTTGTGTCCTTTTTGAATTATGATGCCCAAAACCACACACAGGCCTCGAGGTGAGGCTGCCCAGTGCAGAGCAGAGCAGGACAATCCCTTCCCTTGCCTGGCTGTGCCTGGTACCCCCCAGGACATGGTTTGATTTAGGACAGATTCACTGATGCTTACATCTCCTCATTCTTGGGTGATAAGGTGATACTAAAAGGAGAGGGAGAATAGCAAGACCTTTAATCATGTGGTGTAAAAGCTTCAGGTCTTCCTGGGGTGCTTGAGGATTTTGAGCAGTGTTTCCCATGTGAGACATTTGTAATATCCTGAAACTCTGGCATAGAAGGCATGTAGCAGCTGTATTCTTCCGCAGTTCTAGCAAAATTTGTATTTTGTTGTTCTTTGCATGGCATTAACATTCAGAGGCCAAATAGGCTCTGACAGTCCTTGCCTGAAAAAACTTGCAACCAAAATTATTGAAACAAACCCAAGAGCTCCATGTCCCTTAGGGAAGAGGAAACAGAGGCTCAGAGCACAGAAGAGACTAGAAGAGACCTTCCTGCTTTGTGAAGAGTCATGTGCCAGGATGTAGGGTGAGAGACAAGGCTTCAGATCACATTTTCATATGAACAGTTTTAAGCCCAGCCAGTACTGCATCTTTATTTGTGTTGGTGGTTGTTTGGGTTTTTTTCCCCACTAAATTTCTAATGCCAGTTCTTAAAAGGCCTTGTCATTGCCAAATTAACTCAAATTGCAACAGCTCACTTACAGCTGTCTGTGCTTTTCAGATGGAGTGTTCTGCTTTGGAGCATTGTGTTACAGTGAAGCTTGCTAGTAAATCTTTTGATTGTTGCACACCTGAGACCTTCAACAAAATCAGTAAGGGATCTCAGAAAGCTATTCTAGTGCACAAAATATGAAATAGAGTGCTATTACCCCGTCTCCTAAATTATATCAAGAACAGATTCTTAATAGTCATTTTCTATATATGTAACTTGTGTCTAATATTATATTATATTATATT
>VZTX01029167.1:0-11177 GCA_013400915.1 Pardalotus punctatus | reverse complement strand
AACAAACAAACAAACAAAACAGACAAAAAACTCATTTAAAAAAACCAACCAAACAAAAAAATAACACCTAAAACAAAAAAAAACAAACAAAAAAAAAAAACAGAACAAAAACTGATGTGTGGGATGAAATGGATGCCACTGTTCTGCCTCTTGGAGGAAAGTGTTCCTGAATCCTGAATCCAGACACTGCAGGTCGTATGTCCTGCTGCTGCACTGGAGAACTGCCTTCCACAGGAAGCAATGCAGGTGCACTCGCTGTCAGAATTCCTTCCAGACTGCTCCAGAAGGAGAGGAACACAATTTGCAAACTCCTCACCTGACACCTCATCAGGCCCTGGCAGAAAGGCCCAGTTTTCCCTCCCTAACATGATTTACAGAGGGTGACCAGCAATGAAAGAACGCACACAGGGACACGCACATCCCTCAAAGTGACAAATCTGTGTTAACCCCCTGCTTTAACAGCCATTGATCAGCAGAGAATTCCTCCCTTGGAAGGGCTCTGTCGGCTGGACAAGGTGTCCTTAGGCTGGCACATTCTGTCCTGTCTCAGATTAAACTGCAGAGAGACACAAAGATGCCTCCTGTGAAAGCGATGTTTGTGTGGAGCCTTCCTCAGCTCAGGGGATGTCCTTGAAAAATTGATTTATCTGTGCAAAGAAACCCCCGTGTGGGGCTGAGATAAGGCAGTGGTGCCGGATGGGGCTGAGCTGGGCATTGAGCACCAACACAGCCNGCTGAGATAAGGCAGTGGTGCCGGACGGGGCTGAGCTGGGCATTATCCACTGATCCTCCCTCCTGCACAGCTCCCAGCCCAAAGGCAGCTTGTGAAGGGCAGGAATGACTTTAATGGAGCACCACGTTCCTCAGTGGGCTGAGCAGATCCCTGGATTTTATCAGTACAGTGGGTTCTGGGCAGTGAACGGCAATGAGCCACGAGGTTGGCGTTTGATTTATCATTTGTGTGGCACCAGAATTTCAAGATTGCTGGAAGCTGTATTTCCAAGAACTCAGCAGCTTCCCTGAGCACTGCAACCCTCCTGTAAAAACCTCCCGGGATGCAGCAGTTCCTACAGTGACCAAAAAGGCTGAACTAACTTAAATCACTTGAGAAGCTGGTTTATATCTGGAAACACAGAGAGTGCAAGCACCTCATGAAGCTGTGCTACCACTGGGGCTGCACAACTTCTCTGTGCTGGCACCATTTTGGGAGCTGATAGGGGCGGAGGCCACACAGTGCCTGTCACTCACAAAGGTCTCTCACTGTCACTGACAGTCCCAATGCATGCAGAAATTCAGCATTTTGGGGTCTTTCCCCTGCTGTTGGGTTTGGTTGCACTTTTATCTGAGTCTGCAGTGAGTTCCTTCACCCAGCACCGTGCTCGGATCTGTTTGCTCTTGGGCTGCACTATGTGAGCACAATTCTGGATAAAACCCCCTCTTATTTGTGTTGAAAAGAACATTCCTTCCCAAATGTCCTCCCTGTGGGCACCCCCAGAAGTGCCCAGAGTCTTTCCCCTTTCAAAACCAACCTTCCCTACCAATACCAGCCCCTTAAAAATAAATCAATGCACGGCACGTGTCGAAGTGGGAAGTGTTGGTGCTTTCCAGTCAAGCACAAAAGTGGTTGGGTGATTTCAAATTACTTAACAGCGCTCTCAGACTCTCATTTCTCCTTTTCAAGATGAGCAAACACAGATTTACAATAACTTGTCGTAACATCTCAGTCTAATGAGAAGAGAGCAGGATCAGCTGAATATAAACAGAATTATGACCCAGCTCACCTGAGCATGGCCTGGAATAGAATTCTGTACCAGTTGTGTCAAAGAAGACAAAAATATTGAGCCTGAAAACGTGTGGAATGGCACTTTCCTTTAAATGTTGTAAAATTTGGAATATGCCAAAACTGAATTTCACTCTTGGAAAGCCCCTCTTGCAAAAGAAGAAGCAAAGTAGCTGCAAAGTGACTCAAACCTATATTTAAAAATCATTGCAACTGTAATTAAACAAAGGAGTATCTGGGCAAGAGGAAACATCTGCCATGTAGAGAAAATGTTGCACCCTTAAGTACCTTCACTGGAAATTTAGTTTTCCTTCATGGCGCGGGAGCAACCGGAGCTATAAAAGCATAATTTAACATGCCAGTAAAAATAAATTGTAATGCATTTATTCCATATCATATTTATTATGAATGGTGCTGCTCAGCAGGGTAGTTAAAAATTAACATCCTATAAGTCACGGAGGGGAAGTTTAGGAGACAAGAGGTGAATGTGTCCTTTGCCGATAGATCTAAATTTTAACAGAAACCAGGCAGGCTGCTGAGATATGACTTTTATCTACCAGAAACTGAAAAAAAAATTGTGGAAGTGCCAAAGAACTCTGGCTTCTGCTCTTGAAGGCTGCACAAACCGAGGTTTTCAATGCATACTTTGAGGTTTTGGCTGATAGTGATGAATAAAACTATCCTAGGAGCTGATCCAGCTGAAGCAGCTCCTGACATAACCTTTGCTGTCTACCCTGAGGAGGACTGAGGGTGTTTGGCACCATCCCAGATCCCCCAGGGTCGGTGGTGCCAGGATTTCATCTGGATGCCCTGTGGGGATGGAAAGAAATGCAAAATCCTGGATGTCTACAGCTTGGGCTGTTAATGGGGAGAGTGGGGAGGATGGAGGGGAAGCATAAATAGGAAATTCATCCTGTTCCCTCATCTCCATGTCCTGGTGTGCAGCTTCCCAGGCTGCCTCAGGAATCAGCTTTTCTTGGAGGGGATTGTGCATCACTTTTTCAGTCAGAAAATAGAGGGGTTTTTTTTGGTCAGTTTTGTTTTTTGCTGGTTTTTGTCGTGCTTTGTCTTGCTTTGTTTTGTTTTGTTTTGTTTTTTGTTTTTGTTCTGTTCTGTTCTGTTTGGGGTTTTTTGTGGCTGTTGTTTCACCCTCTGGGAATTGGGAAGCACCCTCCAGAATGCTGAATTCCCCAGTTCCAGCACGAGAAAGGACAACAGGGCAGGAGCTCCAGGCTCCTTTTCAGAGTTGTTGGCCAAGGGCTGGCTGAACAGGCTGGAGCTCTCCCTGCAGCCATCCCTCCGTGTGCCAGGGAAATCCCCGATAAATAATGGTGTTTAGACCAAGGCTCACTGATGCCAACATGGAATTCTGTCCCAGAATTACAGCAGCATAATCAGTAGTGCATTATTTATACACCTAGAGCAAAGGAATAAATAACTAATAGCAGTAATAATGATAATGATGATAGTGATATTACAGTAACAACAACAATAATAAAATAATATTTCCAACTCATTTTTACCACCCAGTTCTGCTAATTTTGCTCCAAATGCAAACTTGTGCCAGCTGGATGCTGGTTCGCAGCAGAACATCAAAGGAAGTGGGGTAGAATTTTTATGAAAAACATTCTGATTTCCCATGAGAAAGAACAAAGTTATCTTAAATCACCTTCTACCACTGTCTCTTCAGGAGGGTGCTGGAGAAAGTATCAATCATTTAAAAGCTGGATTGCTCAGAGCATTTGGTTTCTCCTCATTTCTTCTGACTTCTGGGAAGAAAAAATACTTTAAATTACCTCCTGTTTTTCTGTAGTTCCAGACATATCTTTTTGCGCTTTTTTCCCCCATCGCTGCTTTTATTCATGAGTTGTCACTAAAGTAGGAAAACAAGTAGAAAACAAAGAAAAACAAAACAGAAGATAGCTCAGAGAGCTTGACAGTGAGCTCTGCCCCAAGGCCACCAGTTCAAACCCATCAGAAGTCAGCAGCAGCCCAAGTCGCTGAGATTTAATGGTTGTTTGACGACCTCAGTAAAGTGTGGAGACTGTTGGATTCTCACACTGTCACAGCAAGGAAGTCTATGCAGAGAATTTGGAATGTGCTCTCGCTGGGTAGGTGATGCTCCGGGTCACTGATGAGGAATGTGTTATGGAGAACAGGTTAGAAAAGTTGCTATTCCTCGGAAAATACACAAAAACTGCTTAGTGCGAGTGCTCAAAACCTGGAACAGGGCTAGACTCACCCAGAAGAGAAGGAATATGTAGAGAGGGAGGTCTGAAATAAAAACATTAAAGAAAACCAAACCAAAACACACAAGTCAGACTCCTAAATTGGTTTTTAATTACACTGAAGTTGCTGTACTCCACTATTGTTCTAAATGACACTTAAAATATGGGATGAGTGGGAAAGAATCAAAGTGCCAATGGAAACTGGAATAAAGGTTTTAAATCCCTGTTTTTAATTGCTCTTACACACAAGACAAGATAGAACAGGCTAAGAAAGGAAAACATAAGGAATTTTAGAAAAACAAACAGGAGAACACAGTCCTTTCCTTCCTTACTGAAGTTGCCACCTCCATTCTAGAGGAAGGTGTCCCATGGCAGGGGTTGGAATGAGATGAGTTTTAAGGTCCCTCCCAACCCAAACCAGTCGGGGATTCTGTGAAGGAAATATTTTTATTTTTTTTACTGAAACAGCCTCTATGCTTCAGTATAATCTTATTGCCAAGAAGCTTTATCCTTCTTTATAAAATCCCTCATAGGAATATGAGCTCCTGCCACGGGCACAGACATTATTTCTGCGGGATTAAAGCCTGGTTTCCATGCATGTGCTCAGGAACAGAAGCAGGAAGATCTCCCCTCCACACAGGTACACGTGAGGATGAAGCAAAGCCTCACCTGCTCTGTGCTTACTCTGTCCTGGAAGTTCTCTGGTGGAAATTGCTACGGCTCAGCAGAGCTTCCCAGGCTTCCAAATGAGCTACTCCATCTCCAGCCAAATGAGATGCTTGACAGAGGAATTACCCTGCGAGCTCCTTGTCCGGGTGATCTGGAGCGCAGATTAGTCCATCATAAAGGTGCTCTCTGGCCTGGAGATGGATGGCAATATTCAGGGCACAATTAAGCTGCTTTATTGCTGTGTTACCCGGGAGTTGATTACCAGGGCAACATTTGTTGGTGGTGTTGTTACAAAGAGGGGACTTTTATTGGAGCTTTTGATTTAAATAATCTGTCCATTTGCGGTCATTAAGGAAAAGCTATGTCCCCTCATTAAATCAATAGTCTGAAATGCCTTTCACTGTCAGGCTCTGCTGTGGTGTAGGGATAAAAGTGGATCTGATTATTAATTAACCACTGATGAACCCGAGGAGACTGACAGCTCATGTCTAATGGCTGCTTCCAGGGCAGTGCTAATCAAACTCACCAGTTACAAATCAATCCCACATCGCCACCATCATGAGAATTCCCAGTTGGTGATGTCCCAGTGCCTCCATGGCTGCAGGGTGAGGTGTGGACACGGTGACCCTTTCTCCTGGCAGTGACAATTTGTGTACCCCCCTCACACCGTGGCCTTTTCCATGCTTCCCTCACTGAGGGAAGTTTTTAGACTGTAGGTCCTTTGCATTCCAAAGGCATCGTCTTTTGGTTCTTAATGCACTGTGCATGCTCATGGAAATATTGCCTGGGAAAGAAAAACCCATTCCCAGTGCAAAACCAGACCTCAGGTTCATTTCCTTGCTCATCCCATCCATTTCAGAATATCCACTTGGTGATTCAGTCTCCCGTTCTGTCAACCAGCCTCAAAGTTGTTTAGCTTTATATCATGCTCTTTTTTGGGAAACTGCTCTTCCTTCCCCTGGGAAGGGGTCCTGGGAAAGGCTGAGGGTGTTCACCTTCTGGCAGAATAACACCAGTGAGTTGGGACCAAGAAGGGAAATTGTCAGTGGGTTTTCTACTTCCACATTCATGGAATCATGGAATGGTTTAGGTTTGAAGGATCATTAAAGCCCATCTTGTTCCAGCACACCTTGCATTATCCCAGGCTGGTCCAACCCTCGTCCAGCCTGGCCTTGGACGCTTCCAGAGATCCAGGGGCAGCCCCAGCTGCTCTGGGCACCCTGTGCCAGGGCCTGCCCACCCTCATAGCCAAGAATTTCTTCCCAATATCCCATCTAAACCTACTCTCTGTCAGTTTGAAGCCATTCTCCCTTGTCTTGGCACTCCTGGTCCTTGNGAAAAAAATGATTGAGTAATAAAGCAAGAATTATTGCTCAAGCCAAATGATTTATAAAAAAGAAGAGGGGGGATTGTGATAAATGCATATTATAGTATTGGCTTTTTGCAAGTGTTAAAATGTGTTCTGGGATTATGATAAATATATTATAGTGTTGGTTTTTGAGTGCAAGTGTTAAGATGGGTATTGTGAATGTGTAGTTTAAATCTTATCAGAGCAGCCTTGTTATAGGTTTCTAATAAGAACTAATGCCTTTATTTCTGTTGCTAACTTAATGTAGATACAGTGGTGAAATAGTTAATGCAGTTATTTTATAAAGGTTATAGTTTTACTTACAATGACCAAACTGCCTGCTGGATTGGACAACATCCAAAGAACGGTGCAATGAAGACCCCTGCTACTGATATGTCAGCTATCAGCAACTGCCATCTGCAAGGACCACGGAATAAGGCCCAAGCTGGAGAAGGTAACAAAAACTGACAAAACCACGAGCTCCGAAATGCGCGTGCTCTAAAAAGGCAGGACCAAGGAGGAGCCATGCTAAGCGATTCTTGGGAAAGTTTGAATATACATTAGTGGCCATGAATAGACATTAGGCTGCTGCAATACAAAAAGTATTGAAGGTGTCTCCATCAAGGGCAGGCGTGCTTTTTGGCCGAGGGCCAAGCACCCAGCGCTGTTTCTTTGCTTTATTGTTTGTCCCCTATTGTCCTTTATTAAACTTCTAAATTTTAACAGGAAAAGTGAACCTCGTTTTTCACACCTGAGAGCAGAGCCTGACCCCACCCCGGCTGTCCCCTCCTGTCAGGAGCTGTGCAGAGCCACGAGGTCCCCCCTGAGCCTCCTCTGCTCCAGGCTGAACAACCCCAAATTCCCTCTCCAAGCCTCCTGTAGGTCCAGAACCTTTCTCGGGAACCTCTTTACATGTGATGGAAAGCAGCTCCAGATAAACAAGCTGGCACGCCTTTTTTCCAGAATAATTTGCTTTATCTTTTGCCTACCAGCTATAAGCCCTACTTTTAATTTACTCTTTTTCTTATTCACTTTTTGATGTAACAGTTCAACGAGGGTTTAAATTCCCTTTCCCATGCAGCCCTTTCATCGTGCTTCTAATTACCTCGCCTAATTGCTCTGAACTGGTACGAGCCCGTAATTTTTTTTAATTATTTTCTTTAATTACAATTCCTTACCAAAGAAAATGTCACTGAAATACATCTTACTAAAACAAAACAAAAAAACCCAAAACTAAAACCCCACTGAAATACATCTTCTAACATTTTGAATAGTTTGATACACTTTAGCTTCACTCTGAGCTTGTCCAAAATTGTGCAGCACCACATACAAGAAAAGGGTAAAAATGTACAAAATATTAAAATAAGAAAAAGGAGGGAGAGGAGTGAATGTGGAATATTCTCTAAACCTCACTGTCAATATTTTTCCTCTTTGAAGTGCAAATGCCATCCTCTGTGGGGGAACAATGTCTTCATTGTGCTGAAGCAAGTCTTTGAGTGGGTTTGAGAATCAATGGATGTTAATTGGGTGTGAACAAAACACTTGACATTTCCAAAATGGGACCTGTGGATGAAAATTAGCAACTGCTTCTTTTCTATCAGCAGAAGACAAGTTGGAGCGTTTTTCATCTATGGAATCTTTTCATAATTCTGCAACCAAACTTCAGCAGTGAGAGGTGCTCACATGGGGGTAAGAGAGCTGTGATCATAATTTAGGGTGACATTAGATACTGGTCACTGATTAAAAAAAAAGAATATTTAAAAATTCTACTTCAAACTAGATCACATCCAATACAGTGCTGGAAAACAGTCCAAAATTTCCATAGCCTTGAGTTCTGGAAATTTGATAATGCCAAAGCGCTTTCTATTTACATTTTAAAATGGAACCAGACAAAGACATTTTTAATTTAAGTTTGTGAACAAACTGAGGTGTTGTCTTTTTCCATAACCCAACACATTGCCTGAGATTACTCCAACACAAATCCCCAGAAGGGAAAAATCATTTATTTGTTTAATGATAGTGAAACTCTGAGGACTGAAGCATCTTTATGTACATGTATTGGCTCATTTATTGCCTTGCAAGGCTTAGCCCCAGCTTTTCCATTAGCCTCCAGCACAACAGATGACATCATTTCTATTTTCCAGGATATTTTGGCTGTCACTGATATGCAGCACAGTTGCTCTATGAAAGATGAATGTCACCCCTCATCGACAACGCTTTGCAATTTAATTAATTTCTCAGCAGTATATTAATTAGGCAACAAGAGTAGCCTGAAACTTCCATAAATGAGATGAGAAATGGATAAAAACTTTCCCAACTCAGCAAAACAAGGCCATGCACGAGGCTGTTCCCTGTTTATTCTAAGGAACACCCATTGTCTACCAAAAGAGGCAGCTCAGTAAATGCCCAGCACTTGCCAAGTTGGAATTTTGGATTTTGTGCTCTCTAATGCCCAGATCCCGCCCTATGGATTGGGAAATCTGCTGCTAAATGAGGAAAAATCACCGCCATGCTGAGAGGGAAGAGTCCAGCCTCCAGCACTGGGGAAAGAACAGAAGCCACAAGGTGAGAAACCTCCCATGAAAGACAAATTCAGGGCAATTCTTTCTAACACAAGTTTTATTCTTGAGAAGACAGGTGCTGAAAACAGCAGACTGAAAGAGAGTTGAAGTTTTTATGGCCATGGCCATACATTTCCTGGCAATTCCTACAAACAGGGCTTCGAAACCAGGATCCAGCTCAGGAAGAGACTCAAAACTGCTTGGGGCAGGGAGCAATGGAGAAGGTGTCCTGGGCTGATGTGCTCACATCAAGCCAAAAAAAGCTGTAGGATCACAGTTCTTCAATACATGGAACATGCTGTAGTCAGAAATTCCCAAAATTATGGGAGTCTCAAAGGGAAATCAGAGAATAAAAGAATTCCAGAATGGTTTGGCTTGGAAGGGATCTTAAATCCCATCCAGTGCCACCCCTGCCATGGCAGGGACACCTCCCACTGTCCCAGGCTGCTCCAACCCCAATGTCCAACCTGGCCTTGGGCACTGCCAGGGATCCAGGGGCAGCCCCAGCTGCTCTGGGCACCCTGGGCCAGGGCCTGCCCACCCTAACAGGGAACAATTTCTCCCTTATCAGAGTTTTCTTTGTTAAATGGCTGGATTAATGAGAATCCATGGGGATAAAATGGCACAGCTCAAGGCAGCCACCCTCCCAGAGAAAAAAAAAATAAAACTAAGAAAAAATTTAAAACCATTCCTGTTTATTCAGGACCAGCTTCCTCTAATTTGTCACTTAGGGCTTAATATGAGTGCCCCAAAGGTTTTCCTTCCTGAAGACTCTCAACACAAAACAAATGTGGTTTTGTGTCTGAGGTTGCAATGAGCATTTTTGGTGCTTCTTGCATGTGGACTGACCTAAAAGCTAACAGAGAACGGTTTCAAGAGTTGTTTTCATTGCTTTAAGTACGATGCAAATCGACATGAAGAGCTTGGACAATTGGTTCTTGAGTTCTAAGAGAAATAAAAAAGATCATGCTCAAGTGAGAGGGTCCTCAGAGCATGTCCTGCTAAAACAACAAAGCCGGGGAGAGGCGGCTGCAGAATCCCTGTTGTTCCGTGATTCTCCCAGCACTGCAGCTCAGCCCAGGCTGAACGAGCCCTGCCAGAGCTCGCAGGAGCTGGGAAGCAAAGCCAGTCAGACAGAAAAGCACAGCCCTCCCAGCTGGGAGGGGAAACTGCAATCATTAGGAAATCATTCTGGTGTGCAACGATTTCCTAATTGCTCCTGCTGCTTTTGTCAGATTCCCTGGAGTGCTGGAAGTCTCGAGACTGGAAAAAAAAGCTAAACCCAAAAAAAGTTGGTAGCAGTGCCCTACTGGTGGTGTGTACAGATGATGCACAGGTTCTGGCAGCTGATGAGAGCCTACTTTGGTGCTGTGCTTGCCTTCAAAAGAAGCCTGTGGGGATGTTTGAAAATTACACACAAAACATAATTTTGGTGTCTGGGAAGCAGCAGAAGAAATCACGGAAGCCTGGAATGGTTTGGGTTGGAAGGACCTCAAAGCCCACCCAGTGCCACCCCTGCCATGGCAGGGACACCTCCCACTGTCCCAGGCTGATCCAAGCCCCAGTGTCCAACCTGGCCTTGGGCACTGCCAGGGATCCAGGGGCAGCCCCAGCTGCTCTGGGCACCCTGGGCCAGGGCCTGCCCACCCTCACAGGGAACAATTCCCTCCTAATAATCTAAATCGAAATCTGCCTTCTTAATCAGAATTAATGAGAACAAGCAGAATTAGCAAATTATGATTTGTGACCCAAGGCCTTTTAATGAAGTAAAAACACCTCAATATTTAGTCAGGACCTTGTTTGGTTAAGTGATGGACTTTCCTAAAAACAACAGAGAAGGCTGTCTCTGCACCCCAAAACTTCCAATCTCAGCAAAAACCTGGGTTCCCATGAGGGCAAAGCCATGTGGAGGAATCAGAGCCCTCTATTCTCTTAGTGTCCTTTGAGAATAGCAACAAAAAATGGCTAAAATTAGTCCAAGTAATTTATTTGGATTTTCAAACGCCTTTTGTCAAGTTCCCTGGGGAACACTCAACTCAGCCGCCTTTCAAGAAGAGGTAAAATAGCAGAAAGGAATGATTTACTTTAATCACCCGAAAAAACAGAACACTTGGGAGCTGTAAAATTTCCATACTCAGACAGAAATGTACAGACTTAATCTTTTTGACGGGGGGAGGAGCAGCAAGGTAGCAAAGTTTGCCAGTTATTTGGGTAAGTTCAGATGAAAGGAGACACATTAAAGCAATTCAAAGGAGCCCAGCAAGGCTGGGTGAGCGGGAGCGGCACTGGCTCCTGGGCAGGTGCTGGTGGTGGAATGAAGACTTGGAGCTATTCAGACACATCTCTGTAAACACCACACAAAACCAACCTTGATCTGGAGGAAGGAAGATCGGGGGAATTCAGTGATTTTTATCTTTTATTTTTCAGCTCGCTCGCTCGCTGATTTAACTGAGGTGTCGTGCTACACACTACACATCGATGGCCAACACTGTTAAAACCTCATTTCAGCTACTGCCTGCCTTTAAACACATCATAACCTTTCCACTCAATGGCTTACTCATCCCATCTTGGATGAAAGGAATAAGGGAGTG
>VZTX01029166.1:186754-280854 GCA_013400915.1 Pardalotus punctatus | reverse complement strand
ACATCTCTATTGTAACCTAGGAGTATTTCTTACATCCTCTAAGCAGACATGCAAACAGACATTCACAAGTAATGACTTACAAATTTTAACAAGGCCGTGGTTTGCAGTAAATGATTTTTATCTAAAGGAAGAGAACACTTAGAAGAGTATCTGTTTGAAAAAGGTCGCATTATCATGCTTTTTAATTCTCTTTAAAACTGTAAAGAAGTGTATTACAGCAAATGATGAAAAGGTGATCTTAAAGGAAAAGTGCCATAAGAAACACCAGAAGTAGCAACCACTGCCTTGGTTGAGTTTCACATTCTCATTGTGTTCCTGGAACATCACCAATACTCATAGGCTACATTTCCTCAATCCACAAGATTTCACAATTCCATTCTTCCTGTTCTCTTCCCTTGTCCCACTGTGGAGTGAGGTGCAGAGGTGAGGTAGCAAGTGGCTGTGTGGGTGCTCAGCTGAGAATGCGAGCACACCCACCACAACAGTACAGAGCCACTGTTGATTCTCTCTTTCAGCACTACATAGTTGAAATAACCCTCATCTACAGCTCTGAGAGAAAAAGTACATTACAAAAATTTCTTAGTTCAAAAGAATCATAAATACAGTCCTTAGGAAAATAACAACTAAGTGCAAATAATAACATATGCAATAAAACCAGTCTTTTTTTTTGCTACTAATTTCTTAATCTGGGATGGTATAAAACTGAAAATACCCTTATTTCTAAACAGATGTTTTCAGTTCTTTGCCTTTATGGCATAAAACAGAGAAATACAGAAAATTTAAGGGATGTATCCAGATTTTAAAAAAAAATAAAGTAAGCAGATAGCATCACACAACTGGCAAGAGTTCAAATTATTTTATACATACAATTTTATATATATATAAAAAACATGAAAAAGAGCTATAATAATATATAGATGGTTGCACATATATGTATTTGTACAGAGTTATACACACATACTGCATATAATAGAAACTATATAACCATTAATATATTAGTATCTACATATATACTTTTATATACATAGACACATAAATAAATCCATAGAAATAGAATCCACATGAACTAAAAGCAAAGATCTGTTTACCACTGAAAAGATCTAACAGTAAAAATACAGAAATCAAATACATCACAGAACTGGGAACAAACATATAGAAGAACAACAGCAGAGACAACACTGGCGAAGCAGAGTAAAGCAAAACTGTAGTGAACGGAAAACGGCAAACTGCTCACAGTTTGCTGCCTGACAGAGGCAGATACACTGCTAGCATGAAGGGGGTCATACAGGAATGAGGAAGTAGAATTGAGAAAAATGGCAGAAGCAGAAATACATGCACAGACCTGAAGGCTACTACAAATGAGTACAAGCTGGATAAGCCAAAGAAACAAAGACCTGCTCGATAAAGGTGACATGCAAATACCACAACAATTTAAAGAGAATAAAAAGACGGAAAACTAACAAAGAAGTATCTGCCAGAATGAAAGCAAATCATAGCACAAACTTCTACATGAATCTCAAAAAAAAAAAAAAAAAAAGGTTGACTTTAACAGGGAAGAAAAAGAAGCCATAGTCAAAAAACCAGAACAGAAAAATGTTAAGATCAAACCAAGGCTGTAACTGTAAAGAAGACTAGCTATCAGTGATGAAAAGAAATGAAAAAGCATTACTAAAAGCCTGAGACCATGGATCTTAAAGAGTGAGAAACGCTTAACCATGATGGAAAATGAAATTCCATGAACTAGGAATTCAGCAGACAATCCAACATACTGAGAGCAGCTATGCATTCTGATAGAATAAAGTCAGAGATATAACTGAAGCAAATTACATTTAATTTTGAGAATAATTAATACACCTTTATATGTCCAGCAATCTGAATAACGTTCATGCAGAGCAAGGAAAAAAGATAGCAGAAACTTACATGTGTAATCCTTTCCCTCTAGTTTCTTTGTGTCATCTGGACTCGTTTCAATACCAGAATCCTGAAGGTTTTTATGTAAAGCTGATCTGGCAAGGTTTGGTAAAAATCTAAAAGAAGAGGAATAATAATGAGGTTGTATTTTAAGTGTTTTTCTTTTTAAAGTTTTCAGTATTTTCTATAATCTAAAAATCTAAATTTAATGTAATCTGTAATTGAAAAGCTAAACTGAAGGTTCACTTGCACCTCCAAACCCTGAGTGTCTATTCCTTTTACAAACAGACTTCACATTTTGCCTGTCCCTAAGGAGAGGAATTGAGTTTCTTTCATAGGCAATGAACTACACTTGTGGCTGTGCACTCATTTTAAAAGGCTTCAGTGTTAGCAAATATGGCAACAGGGCTGTAATGTAGGGTGGTTTAGAACCGCAGGTATGTAATGCCCTCATGCCACTGCAAGTAAGAGCAACAACAGAAACAATGGTTTTTTTAAAAAATACCATTTCTCATGACTCAATTCACTTGGACCTCAGGTGCCAGAGAGAAAGACTGATCTCAGAGGTGTCCAGAACTAGGTCCTTTCAGCTTTCCAGACCTTTTGATAATAACAATGTGCTTTCTTGTGAAATGAGAAAAAAATCCAAAAAACCGAAACCACCAAAGCCCAAACAAACCAAAACTCTCAAATAAAAACCCAAAGCAAACAAAACCCTCATAACTTTTCTAGATACAGCTTTTAGAACTGAAATCAAGGGTCCATGAAACATGAGTCAAACTAGACATCAATATGGCTCTGCTTTGAGTGTTTCTAGACAGTGAAGCAATGCTGATAATGGTGACCTAATTTATACAATGTAATGAAGTATCTTCCTAAAAAATGGGAAAAGAGCACAAAGTCCTTTCTACTTACATTCCACGTTTGAGAATACCACAGAAATATTTTAAAAGAAATTACAAACATCAAGGAGCAAGACAGCAAGTGGATTATATACTAAAACACATTAAAAGCTATCTTGCATATTAGCAACTGAACAAGAAGCTCTTGAACTTCCACCAAAACTAGCACTTCTACCTGGAAAGGCAGGCTCTATTAACAGCATCATAAAGGCTTTCATCTGGATGTTGTGACAGTCGACGACAAATTCGCAACAGTTGTCGAGTAGATAAAAACGAAGCCAGTGACTGTGCCTATCAAAAAATACAGGGTAGTTTAATTATTTCACCCATGTGAGGGATTTAGCTCAAACAAGTCAGGAGAAAAACATAATCCAAAAGGAATTATTTCAACTTTTCTCCTAATTCATAGATGCTTTGTGCCTTCGACAGCAACTCATGTACTTTAATAGGCAAACTTGTAATTCTGTATTTCTTGCAGTAAGTCACTGTCATGGAAATCATTATGTCATCAAAAGATCAGCCTTAAGATAACACTTGATAAACAACAGGAAGAAAAATGTACTGTGAACTGAATTTTATGTGCAATATAAACCCTAACACTAAACAATACCAGCAATAACAAGCAGGTTAGCCACTGTAAAAGGATCAATGTGCTAAAAACTCATCTGCTTTTCACAAACTGAACATAAGCTCCACATGTAATGCTCTGGCAAAAAGGTCTGGCAGGATTCATAGACGTATAAACAAGACCACACTGGGCAGCAGTAAGGAGATTGTATCACCTCTGCACACGCCTTCTGGGCGGGCCATTACTGGAACACTGTGTCCTTTGCTGTTGACCACATGTTAAAACAAATGCTAAAAACTGGACATGATTCAGCAAAGATTTACAGAAATTATTCAATGCTTCAGAAGACAGACCTCAAAAAAACACAGCAAAATTAAAAAAACAATACAAACAGGACCACAAAACAAGTGACCATGTATTTAAATAAAGATCCAAAGACTGAGAAAGAAATCATTCTATAATTATGTCTACCAGATGAAGGTATCTAATACAAATAGGTTCCTTATTTTAGCAGGAAACACACAACAATGAGCGTGATCTGATAAGTCACGCCATGTTTTGCCCGGGTCAAGTGAAATATTTTAATTAGGTAATTTCAAAATGTTTTGTTTGGGCTTATATAAGTGATTTCTAACTGCATTAAAATTACCTTAATATGTGATGCTGTTTCAATTGGAAAAAAAAAAACTTGACATTTGAAATCCAGAGGAAAAAATAGAGAAAAGCAACACTGAATGAATTTCAGAGCCTTTTTCCCCCTTTATTAATTTTTAAGCATGAGAAATATCTTAACATCAAGTCTTTCCCAGGAAAAACAGCAGTTTTGACAAAAAAGCATTTTAATTTTAAAAAAAATCAGTTTTATGAAATCACACAAAACTTCTCTCAAATTATGAGAAAACAAAGAATAATACTTTTTAGCATAGCTCTGGGCAACGAGCAACATTTATTTAGATTGGGATAACCACAAGATTACTACTACTGCTTCTCCTGCTTTCATTGACAGAAGATTGTGAAGCATCTTCTGAACAGCCATAGTTTACAAACCAGCACTGTGGACACTGTGATGTAAATGGCGGCATTTCGTGTGTTACTTCAAGACCTACTCAGCCATGCCTGAAGCAAGGGCAAGGAAGAAGGATAAATGCTCTATCCTTGCCATCCATAGAGGATAGGACCATTGAGGAAAAGTTGAATCACATCTTCTGAATATTTGCAACTGGTAGTTGAAAGTTTTGTCCACAAATTTCCTCCTCTCTTGCCTATTTAGTTTTGTTTTGTTTTTTTTTTAAATATTGAACAAGTATAAACTCAAAATTGTGCTAGTGACGATTTTTAAAATATGTTATCTATGAGGCATCTAATTCAACAGGATCTTGATTGTGGTCTCCAGGTTTTTGTATATCAAGCAAACAATTACAATGATGCAGACAACACCCACAGAGTGAACAGTCTACAGGTATTCATTGTTAACATAATCACTTTAAACAAAGCTTAATATTTCAGGATAATCTCTGGCAGAGGTTTATTTAATTAGACAACTCTATAAATAGCCTAATGTACATAAGGCACACATTTCATCTCTCTGCACAGGTATGCTGCTCCCAACATGTCTCTGATCTACAAGAATCCTCCCTCAAACCATACTGTGACTCACTCCTCATCCACTATCACATAATTCATTTAGATATTTCACAATTCTACAGATATCCACATAATTGCTAAAGATTTTGTGATGCTCTATTCAGGCATGGTATGTCTCCAAGCATGTCAAAACCAATACATTTATATATTAGATGTAGGAAACTCAATAGATAATTGTAACAACACTGTCCCCACAGGGTACCTAAAAGTCTATTTTTTACTTACTTTTTTAAGCTCAAAGGAGCATAACAGCCTCTGTCAGCTTCTTAAACAGTAATACTGTAAAAACTATTACCCATGTTAAAATAATGAAAACTAAGGACAATGGATTAAATTTGCATACCAGTTAAACTGCTGGATTCCACTAAAAACGTTTTCTATTTTACTTATGTCAAAAGCATGCAGTGTTTTAGTTGCCACAGCAATAATTTCTTTTTCTTTTCACCATGATTTAACTGTATATTTTTTTAAAATTCTGTGGTTACTTTGTCAGCAGAACTTATTTTTCTTGACATTACTTCTTTAACAGAATAGCCTATAGCAGTAATGCAACCAGGAGTTCTGGAGTTTTCTTTTTTCTGAGCCTCTGCTGCTGCCCATTGTCATTTTATAATGACTAGGTAGATCCTATTGCTCGAAAAGCCCCAAAAACTTCAGCTGTCAAATTTCCAATTACTAGGGCAAAGTAAGCAAAAAAAATATTTGAACACACATGATTACATCCATACACACTCAAAAGGCACCTGAGCATGTTTCATTGTGAGCCACATACCTAAACTCACTCATAAAATGTGTTCTGTTCTTGATTCTCTGGGATTTGGCAAATTCCTAAAAGCTTTACTTATGCAGATTCCAAATACATACATCATAAATCAAAAAAGTTTAGAGTATGCAGCACAGTAATTGCCAGCAATAGTTTTCTGGGGCTGGTTTTCCAATCAGGCAGCCTTTGACATAACACTATAGCCTAGCATGTTTCACTCAGCCTTTGTTAAGAGTCACAGTAGGAGACAGTAAATTCAAAGAGAAAAAAGAAAAAAAAAGGGCTCACAGTGGCATCATTTGTCTCCCGAAGCTTGTGTGTTAATGACAACAACTTTTCCACAGCAACACTAGGTGCATTTGGAATCTAGTTGAAAGAAAAACAGTATTACTCTTACTGCAAGATATCCAAGTTCCACATACAGCTAAACTCAGATGCAATAAGCATACAGTTGCCACAGCTGCTTTATGACAATGAGTTATTTTTTTATTACAGAAACCTTTAAGATTCAAATAAGAACAATACCATTAAAAGATAAGCAAATATGCTGCTTTAATAAGCTTTGAAAATTAGCTCATTTATGCTACAAAGAAATAGTAATATATTTTTTATGTAGCACATCATCCTGTTCAGAAAGCAATAGCCAATAAGTGCCTAAAATACTGAATGTACTTACCATTTTTTTAATAACTTCAATTTCTTCACTCTTGCTTAAAGATTGAACAGTATGAAAAAGAAACAGTGTCAAAAACTCTGGACCCAGCCATTGCTGGGTACTACTTCCTATGACAGGGGGTTCTGCTAAGACCATTATTCTGAAAGAAGGATGGATAGGAAAGATAGACCTGCAAAAAAAGAGTTTAAAAATGCATTACCTGGCTTAAGCAATGAATATCAGATTTAATTTTTACAATAGATGAAATAAAGGTAAATCATTTTACTGAAATGTATCGCAGTATATTAAAATCATTTGCAAAGCACCTATATATTTTT
Source organism: Pardalotus punctatus (assembly GCA_013400915.1). Classification (NCBI taxonomy): domain Eukaryota; kingdom Metazoa; phylum Chordata; class Aves; order Passeriformes; family Pardalotidae; genus Pardalotus; species Pardalotus punctatus. The sequence continues at coordinate 274,073 of VZTX01029166.1, read as the reverse complement.
TTTAAAAGACAAAGGCTGCATAACGTATTTGAAGTTTTGTAAATTTACACAATTTTTATGCTCAGAAGTGAACCCAAGTCTCTTCTGCAACAGGATCTGCATGCCTCAAAATGGAGAAATATCACAAATTAAGCTACTACAGTCTACTGTGTTGTATGTTTGAACTGGGTATATCTCACTCATTTCACTGACTTTTATAAGTGATTTACCTAAAACAGGGTGTCTCACAGGCAACTCAGGGAGAAAACAAGACCTACCAGAGCTTCAGAACACACAGAGCTGGTGTCTCTCCAGTGGAAGATGAAGATTTACAAGAACTTCAGAATTGCTGTCCTGGCTCCTTAAATCAACCAAGCACAAAATGCTAGCCACAATCAGTAGCCTGTGCCTCTCATACTCTTCCAGAACCCACAACCATATTTTCAAAGACATCAGAAGGTAGATCTCTATTTGCTTTAATTTCTCTTGGCCCAAAAATTTTTTCTAATATAATTCTGAACTTCTTCATTCTATCTGCTTCCACAACTTCCTGTGAAAATACATGCATTGCTCCCAGTTGTAAAAGGTACTTTTATTATTATTGTTTTTTAAATCTTTATGGGACTGACATACTAGCTTCAGTCAGTGTCGCCCAGTTCTCACTGCAGGATTTGGTAACCAGAAATCTACATTCTACTGAAGATAATGGGAACCTTCAACACAAATTCAAATACACAACTTTTAGATGTATATGCTAGGACAATAAAAGACTGCTGCCTTGTATTTTGATATCTTTGCCTTCTTCACATCTTTTGTATCCCTTATCTCTCAAACATTTTCACCTCCTCTGACTGGGCACTCACTGATACTCATCAATCAGCACACCGGCATGATCACACATAATCACTGTCTGAGCTGAAAGCAACCCAGAAGGATCAAGTCCAACTCTTAAGTGAATGGCCTATACAGAGATCAGACCTATGACCTTGGTGTTATATGCTCTGACTAACTGAGATGATCTCCAGAAGCAGCAGAAACAACGGAGTAGCACGTCAGATACAAAAGCCAGTCAAATTTTGTGCAAGCAGGGCCTGTTTTCATCAACTAACTTTACAGTACTCTTATTAAAGAAGATGTTCATTTGGAAAAAGCAAGTGAAATTTGATTAGGCAGTTTATATTGCTGTTACCATGTCATTTGCCATACAAATTACTGAAGACATAAACTGACAAACCTACTGCATAGCTGGCTCATCTGCTCATCACAACAATAAACCTGTGATACAACAGGGCAATTACAGCAGTCTCTTGTACCAGAGCAAACAAAGACAGTGGCATGAGTTACTCTCAGCTGAAAGTCATAAGCCTAGAAGCTACTCCCTGATTGATAAAAATAGAAATAGATGTCTGAAAACATCACATGAAAGAGGAACCAATGGGAATGTCACTGTCACTAAGCATAAAAAAAGGTCAGGGAACATTAGCCAACTTTATTATAGAAGAAGATATTTCCTAGATAGGATAAATACATATACTTTCAAACTTGCCTTCCCTTATATTACTAAGACACAAAGCAACCCTCCTCCAGAAATCTATCAAACTTGGCCCCTTCTGCAATACTGTAAGAGAACACAAGAAGGAGTCAACTTTTCTGGTAAAGGAATAATTTTTCTGTCAAATCATTTCCTGGTAAAGGAATCGCATTTCTTTTATATCTCCTCCTAGTCACTGTCATCAAAGGGTATGGTGGGGACAGCCAGAGAGGGCATGGGAAGAAATGGGAGGAGAGGAGATGCGAGGTCAGGGCAAGCTAACTATCAGTTAAATTCACTGATGTACTCTCTAGTCTTGTACAACATCACCGCTGTAGGTTTCCAGGTTGTAAACATGAATAAAACTATTTGGCTACTTCGAAACCCTGTTGTTTGGACTGATGTTTGCAATGCTGAAAATGTCAGGCTAAGTGTATTATTAAACAAATACCATAAATGACTCAGTCCTGCAGTGCTCTAAAAATTCCCAGCTTCCATCAGCTGGGAGAGAGAGTTTCAAAGTCGTTCCACCACATTACAGACCAAGTCTCAAAAAGCATACAATATGGAGAGCTCCTACATGGAGTCGTACTTTATAAAAAAGAAAACTGACATGACAAGAAATCTTATGGGTTTTGCAGATGAAGACCAAGTAAGTGTATCTTGTTAAAAACTTGGCAACTTCTAAATTAATAAGCCTCAAAGACAGTGGGAATATTTGATGTTAATTGATTCATGCAAAGAATCTCTATCCTTCTCTCTATTCAACATTTACTGACAACATAGGCAGCAGAGCACTCTCCTAATAAAATTAGTGTCTCTCTTTTGACATCACTGTTTAATTTCAGCCAAGGATTACCATGATTGCTCTCATAAAGAAAATCACACACAATGTGATCAGGGTGATTTTAGGGAAAGATTTTCTTGTTACTGATCATGGTTCTGAGCAATTGAAGCTTCTCACAAAATGAAATAAAATGCATAATGGGATTTCTAATGCCACAGTGCATGACCAAACTATTTTTGGTCTCTTCCTACACCACAATTTAATAAATCTCATTTTCTATCAAATTTCATGAGCTGGGAATTATTGTAACACTAGGACCAAAATGACCTATTGTTATTTTCTTGCTGTTTCTTTTCAGTTTCACCACAGTCTAAAATTAAAAGATGACTTTATCTAAATATTCACTAAACTGGAGAAAACCAAACCCCTAAACAACAAATGAAGTAAAAGCTAAAAAATGTAAGCAATTAAAAATTCTATTGCTTGATAAATTCATTCCCTGATACACTTCATATCTGTCTCATCTACTGTGCACTCCTTTTCAGCCTAATCACATGGACAATAATCCACTGTCTGCAAGGCATTAAAACCACCCATGCATTATGACAGACTTCTTTTATTTTTTGAATTACCCTATTATATCCCTGCTTCTGCCTTTCTGATCACCACACCAAGAACTTAGGATCTGTGTGTGTTGTGGGGGGTATATCCACACTAACAGGTTAACTACTGCATCATGAGACAAACACTTTGCTGTTTGATTTGTAAAGGCTATGTGCTACCTTTACAGCATCTGTCTCGGTTAAGTAATGCGTGATTACAGAAGAAATTCTATGCAGAAATCTTGGGTATGCACAGTACTTGGACACACTTTCTTTTACTCTCTGAACTTGCTCAGGGAAATGAATCATGCAATTATTAAATGAGTAAGGTATCAGCAGCTATATTTTCCTTCTATTTGAAATATCTTTAAGGACCACCTGTCACTTTCTCAAGGTCACTTTCTCTTCTCCTTAAACACACAAATATGAATTCTTAGTTTCCTCAAATGAGCAAATGCCATCCTTATAAGACTATTTGTTAACTTCACAGGCAAACTGGCTTAATAAAGAATATTGGAAAAAGGACTGTGGCCACCACTAGTACTCTGTGGCCACCACTAGTTACCTTGTAGCTTAGAGGCTTTCAGCAGGTCAAGGAGTATCCCAAAATGTCACAAGGGCAGCGTGCTGCTTGCACTTGTCACTCCTGAGACAGCTATTGTACCTACCAGCCTGAAACCCTCCTTAGAAAAATGCACATTTTTCTACAGATGTAGAAATGTAATGAAATAACAGTGAACATATTATTCAATGACAATAATTAACATCATTGAAAATCGGAATATTCTGTATTAGCTCTTATAAAAGTAACAGAAGTTTGAAATGAAATTGTCAAAAATATAACTTAGAATGATAGTGCTCTAATCTGCAAAAACTGAAAACAATTTGAAAACCAAACCATACTTTCCTCTTTGTCCAGCACTGCTAAAAACACCATCACAGTTTAAGCACATGCACATTCTCAACTGTAATACTGTTTACATTCATATACAGAGGCATGTGATTTCTCCAGATCACAGTGTGATCTGAAATACCATCCCTTAAGTAAAAAAAACCAAGCAAACCTCTTGATCCTCTTCTTCATCTGCTACACATATGAGTATTCTGACTATTGAAGCACAAAAAATTAAAGGCAATAAAACTGTGGGAAAATATTAATAGTCCCTTATTGGAAAATTAAGTAGACTTAATGTGTCATCAAAACATTACAGATTCGGTCCTAACAAAACTGGAAAGGACAGCATATACTCCACAGGCCTGGCAAAGAGCAATTGTACTGAAATTACTTTAGTCAAGTCCAGCAAATCAGGATAAGTAAAGCTGGCTTTTCATCTTCCTCTAATATCAGAAATCCAGCTAAGGCCACTAGCCACAGTCATTGACGCGCAGCAAGAGAGATGTCTCTCATCAATTTGGAAAGCACGGCCCAGTCGTGATTTACCAATCTGCTAATAAATTCATGTTATGACATCCTCCATGTAACTTCTCCAGGCAATATATTGCGGGCAAAGGAGGGGATGGTTAGCACTGTCATGGTTAAAATCTGAGATTAAATCAGCTGTCAGTACCTCGGATATGATCTGATGGATTAATTCTGCTGGAGTCTGCAACACTGGAAGGTACTGAAGTTTGCTGTGACTGGTAACTACTACTGAAAAGGATAAGTAGCATGGAGGAATACAGTTCTGGAATCAAGCAGCAATTATTGACATCTTGGACTCAGTGAAAGGTACTGATGTTTTCAGAATATGGAAGGCACCAAAATCAGGATGAGGTCCTGGAACACCTTCAGTTCCTCAAGGGCTGATGAGAACAGGGCCCTCTCTATAGAGTCATCCAGTGATGCCAAAGAAACCCAATGCCAAAACCAATGAAGCAGTTACATGTTTGTGTTACTTTAACCTGGCTTTTTCTGAATACATCAGTACAGAAAACAAGGGCAGATTGAACGTTTCAACTAGGAGAAGGTAGGATTCTCAGAAAAACAGACTTCAGAAAATTCAGGAGCAAGAATTTTCATCTGCATCCAAGATGGTGCTACATAGCCCCACTGAGCTTCTAGATATAACAATGCTTACACAATGGGGTATCTGTTTGTTTTTAAGACCAAGTACTAATCAGAAATGCATCCTTGTCTAATACAACAGACACCCTTCACTTACAGATTAGAGGGTGAAAGCTTACTGTCAGTCAAAGAGATAATTAAGAGCTTAGCAACTCACAAAACAGTATATTGCAAAATATCAAAGTGGTTGGGTAAAAGCAATATATTGAGATCTGAAGGAAAGAGAGACAGACTTTCAAGGAAAGCCAAAAAGCCCCCAACTTTTGGAGCCTCGAAAGTAGCCAAAAGCAATGCACAATTACCACTGAACAGCTGAACCAAAACATTACTCAGTGAGACTGAAAGGAAGGAAAGTAGATACAGATGTGACACAGAAAGGAGAAAGGTCTGCAGAACAATCATTTAAGAAGACAGTTTGGACAGTTCTCATGGTCTAAGAGATAATGAAGATTAAAAGGAATCTACTGCCAAAACAGCCATTGTTAAAACAAAAAAGGAGATACAGAATCCAGATGTAAATCTCTATTCTTGTGAGAGAGATTTGATCCACTACAAGTGGCAGCTCTGAAGATGAATGTGTGATGAACTGTCCAGGTTTTTGTAGTATATTGGCAAAGAACTAAAGGGTACTATGCAAAACAGTACAGCCACTGCCATTCTGCCTGAAAGCACCTTGGACACCGTGAACACGAAGCAGGGAGGAGAGTGGCACAACAGATGTATTTTATAGAACAAAGTCCAGTGCAAAGTTGGGATACTGTCCCAGATGGGCCCTTGGAGCTTTTTTGCTGCTCTTTTCAAAGTCTGTGCTTAAAATCCTGATAAACAAACACTTCCCTGATACACAGCTCTTCACTCAAATAAAACAAATGCAGGAAATGACCATCTATCTAGGTGTATAGCCTCAGCAAAGTGGATAGAATTTGCAACAAGTAGGCTCAGATTACACCATACATACAAAAAAAATAGAAGACTTAAAACGAAGCTTGGTTTTTTCTGTTGGTTTTGTAGAGCCATTTTGTGCCCTTTTTTTTAAACTCACAGTATTTTGATCAAAAAGGGAACCAGAAATAAGGAAACAACTAGGCAGTAGAAGAAAAGCAGCTTTTCTAAAGGCTGGACTGTGAAGGAGATCAAAGAAAGAAATTGGATTCAGTGAGACAATTGAGAGAAACTGGGTGGCACATGATGAACGCACCCCTGCTATAACCCATCAAGCTTCTTTGAAGTCTGGACACATGCACACCCTGCAGCATAAATACGAGCATGGATATCTGACATAAAACTTCAACTGTCTTTTCAAAGGAGATACATTTCAGAATCACAATACGTTTGGCTCCTTACATATCAGTAAATATTAGAATGCATTTGTTCTGACACCCACTAAACAATATCCCTCCCATTAACTAAAACTGGTCAGCAATGTTTGACCACATATCAAGTATGGTCAGAGGACTTAGAAAACATTTCTATCTGCGGAATGTTTCTAGGAGACAAGTAGAAGTAAAGGAACAAAAAGAGTAAGCATAATGGGTCCCAACCCATCCTTAGGATTTCCTGCCCCATATTAGCTGTAAATTAAATACCAGCCTTCTAGCTCATGAGGCGAAAGAAAGTAACAAGTAGTATTTAACTTCAATTTAGCCTAATTTTCCAAGGCTTTAATAAAATGTTCCAAAATTAAGTACTATATAGCTTTATATCTATTTTTGTATGTTCTTATAATTTCTCTTGAATTTCTAATTCCTTTTCTTAAAAGATACTGAATGCTTTCCTTTTACTTCAAGCACTCTAAACAGTAAATTATTATATAATTTATATAAATTATCTATTTAATATTATCTTTCTAAATTATATTATTATTATTTATATAAATAGCTTCATATTTATTACTAAATATTAAATATATTTATAAATATTTTATTAAATACAATTTTACTATACCACAAAAGAAACAGAGCTCAGGAGGAACCTGGCATTTAAAAGATGTTTCTCTTAGTGATTAGAAGGCATCAATTTAATAGAAAAGGATTCTTCAGGTTTTTTATTACAAAAAAAAGGAAAAAAATTAAATGCTGGTTGCATTCTATAGTCGTAGCTGACACTTTACCTCTCCTGTAGTTTCTCATCAGAGAGCTGTAATTCTTCTTTTAAGTTTTGGTATCTATCTTCCCTTAACAATCTGGTGCCATCATAGAGAGTCAGTTCTCTGTCATGTATTAGTCTGAAAATAAAGAATAAGCTCTATCTAGCCTTTGATTATTTTTTAAAATACTTTTAACAACTAAGCATTTTTTTAAAAGCTGTATCAGTTAACATGAGCCACAGTAAAAAGAAAAAATGATACCAACTCAAGATGCATCCAGGCATGGAGGTAAAATGACACAAAAGTTTCAGCACATAGCCAGTCAACTTAGTTTAAATACATATGGTAAGAAGATGAAAAATAAAAAAAAAATCTCTCTTACCCATGGAGTGTGCATAAATGGCATGAAACAGCTTTTTTTTTAATGCTTCTACCAAATAATATACTTTCCTTTTACTTCTTGAAATGTTATCTTTCAGCTGGCTTTAATGATTAACATACACACAGACCCAGCTTTAATTTTGTGATATGCCGAAGTTGATTGTCTATAATGCATGCACATGTCAGAACTAAACATCAGAAGAGAAAGCTAAATGGATGATGAAGTAGAAACAAAACACAGGCAAACATAATTCTCTGTTCCGTCCTACTACATATATGTATATAATAAGTGAAAGCACAAAATGCTTTTGCTACAACCTGCTTTTAAAGCTCATGATGTCCTTTAGTTTGCAAAAGGCAGTATATGATGCATGCATATGGGGAATGGCAGAAAAATTTGACCTGAGAGTATAGATAATTATTATTATAGTATTTGCTATTATTGTGTTCTGCAAAGTTCATTCTTTATTGAATTATGAAATAATGTTTAGAAAGAGTTCTTTGCAATCAATATAAAGTATGCTGGGTAACATGCTTTATATTATAACGTGCTTGTTAAGAAGCAGAATGCACTCAATGTATTTCAAATGTTTTCTGACATCTTGAAAACCATTGCACAAATATTACTAATTTTTAGATTTCATAATTTTAGAATAAAATCCAGCTCATTCCAAAATTCAGACTTAGATTCTGTATTTACAACAGGCTGAAATTTCCCGTGTTATTTTAGGTTTACAAAAAAAAAAAAAAAAAAAGGAATTTCCTATGCTTTTAAGTAAAAAAATGAGCACTACATTTTCTATGCAACTTCAATGCTCAGCTTGATCTTTACAGTATTCTTGAAGTTACAAAGCCATATTCACCAGCAGGAACTTAAGGTCTCAGTATGCATGCACTCAATAAACACATCACGTGCACCCAACTTATCCATGCTCACATCCTGACCTTTGGAGTACAGCTAGAGTGCCAGGGTTAATTCGATGAATACCGTCAAGAATGACAAGCTTTCCTTCCAGAGCTGCAGTGACAAGAGGCGATGGTCTCCAAGCAGTGTCTCCATTAGGGAGAGTGTACCTTTGCTGTAGCAAATCTCTAGCGGTCATATCCTGCAAGTATCATCAGTTCATCAGAAGAACATATTTATGATCTGTTTTCTTAATTTACAAGTACAGGCTTTCTCCTTAAAAAACTCCAATCTGTTCTTCCTTAGAATATACCCAAGGAAGATTAGAAGGAAATCTTCAATTACTTTCCCAAAGATTATTAGAAATACACACACAAATCTACTCACAAAATGCGAAACAGTCTTTGGATGTTCTAGACTTGCCAATATCACCTCTTTGAAACCAGAACAAAAATCTTTCTCCCCACTGCCCCTTTAACAAAAAACAAGCATATGACAACTTGCACACAGCCCTGTGTACAGAAGGGGGCAGCAATTTACACCTGGAACAATAATTTCTTTCATATGGAAGCCATCTGAAAGAGCAAAGACTTCATCATTAATCTTGAACACCAACCAGCATGACATTCCACCTCTCAGCAGAAAAATGCAGTGGAAGCATCAGAGAATAAAGAACAACATAAGAAAGAAGCCAATAACACAGAATTTATCAAAGATACATAGCTTATCACAAAATAATGCTTAATGGATAAAACAAAACCAAAGACAAAATCTAGCATATCCTCCAGCACAACTATTTTAAATGTTCCATTACAACACGTAAGCACTAGAGAAATAAGGCATAATAGTAATTTTTGTGACCAGGAAGACTAAATTTCTTCCTTGGGCTGTGCTGTGAACACAACTTAACCTAAAATTAGATAAAAACGTACTTTCTATTGCAGTTGCAGCTTTTGCATATGTCCTTTTCACAACTATAAACCCTTTGAACTTTAAAGAATAAAAATAGAACACATGACATCATATGTCCTGAATCATTTCCTTTTTCCACATTTCCTTAAAAGCCCTAAAATAACAAAACAAAGTCTGGTTCCTTCAGTGCTTCCACATTTGTCTAATTTAAAGTCTCACATTCAAATCCACAAAACCATATTGTATTTTTATTGTTGCACTTCTGTAGTTTTATTGCTGTGTTCACTCTTATCTATTTTACTAATGAACTAAATGTGAAACATTTTCATAAAAGAGAGAAAAATGTGGGTTTAGGACTTGCTTAAGAACTGTGCATTCAGCAGTTATAAATGCTGCAATGAATATTTAACTAACACACCTTTGGATAATTCACCTCTAGAGAAATGAAACAACATACAATATGAATTGACTGGGAGCCTGATATACAACATGTCCCTCTCTAATTCCAGCAATGAGAAACATGCATTAATTTTCTGTGGATAAAGTCAGAAGAGTATTTTGCTGCAAAATATTTTCTGAAATATAACATGAATATATCATTGGGATTCAAGCGACTGAATGAGATTCAGTTTAGGGATGAATAAGGAGTATCATTGCTAACACCTGCACAGTTTTTATAAGGAACTTATTTTATGACTAAGTACCTGCCCAGTGATTTATTGTATTTATTTAGTTACTTCAACCCAATTATTAATAAAATTTATTCAATTCACTTAATATATGATATTAAAACTAATCTTATAATACTCTAATTCAAAAAAGGCCTCTGTTTGGAGGGAAGGCAACTTAAGTATAGGAATTAATTTTTCCTCTTATTTTGGACAAAGCAATAGCAACAATGTATTGCCTTGCGAAACAGAAAGCCTATTTTAATTTGTAACAGTCATTATAACTTACGTGTTTTATGTTTCATTGTTGATTTTCTAGAGCAGTTTGTACACAGGAAAAACAAAGACATTTTGTAGAAAAAACAAGTAGAGAACTTCTGTTCCACTCCCTTTAGCAGCTATACCAACACAAGCCTCCAACCTAGCCATTTTTCATGGCTTGTAGTACTAATAATGTTGTTGGCAATTATGAGGTGAAGAATCTATGTGTTCTGCTTTTCATGCCAATTTGGACTCATCATTTGTTAGTATTTCTCAAATAAAAAACTGGAAGTATTTGGTAAAGAAAAATTATGAGGTCATGCAAAAAAACAAGTCCTAGAAACAAAAACATCACAGTACACAAACACTAGTGATGTACTTACAAAACTGTTTTTGCTAGGGAAGAAAAGGAGCAAGTTGCTGGAAAACTGCTATAACACCACTTCAACTGTTACTTTTTTTTTCCCCTCTGAAACTCTGGGGGGAGAAAATGTTTTATTTTAAGCAATTTGAACTAAAAGTTCCCTAGCTACAGTCCACAAAGAACTAGCTGGCTGTTGCTTCTCATTTGCTGTTGCTTAACTGCATTAAAAGAAAACTTAAAAACAAACCTTTCCTAATCAGGATGAGTTTCCTTTCTCAGCAATTTGCCGACACAGAACTGCATATAATAAGAAATCTGTATAATGATGTCAGATATCACAAATGAGACAGGAACTGCTCTCTCAGCCAACTATTAGCATAAGAGACGATCTATGTTCCAAAAGGTTTGCTTTAGGTAAATTTGATTCTCACCTCACAACGTAAAAGCTTTTAGAGTTGTTTTTTTCTGTGAAATCAATATAGAGAGATACAAGTTTTCACACTATTCAAGTCCTTAAATCAACTTCAGTTGCAAAGAATGATGAAGCAAATATTAAAAGACTACACATATAAAAAATCCAGTAATTCATTACTTCAATGAGCCTGAAGAGAAATCATGCTATTGCTTCAGACCAAAGGTAAATGCCCTCTACTTATTTTTGTGCCTGCAAAAATTATTGGAAAACAAATGTGTACCGTAGGACAAACAACACCCTCCTTAATTTTAGAAATGGATTCAGGACAATATGACATCTCTCTGAAAAAAATCCCCAGAAGACACTTTTTTGAGCCAAAGTAAGAAAAAACGCTAAATTTACAGTATTATCAAACTTTTCATAGTCCTCATTGCTGAATTAGTATATGAATTTAACATTTTTTCTGTCATCAAATTATCCTATTACTTTACTATGCAAAGCCCCATATATGCTATTATATATTTTAAGAAAAACAAATGCATTCTGAAATTCTATTTATAGCTCAGTTACATTCAATAATATTTTTATACACTGCTTTTTGTAAAAACCTTTGAGTTAATGTAACACATTGTACATTACAAAACATTTATATATACAGATACATATATGGATCTTACCTAGGCTAGGCTACACAGGAATGTATATTGAACAAGCAGTTCTCAGTCATTTATTTGCTTTATTGATACTGTTTGATATGACCAAAAGCCTTTCTATAAAACCCCTTTGCCCTCTGAGCTTGACCAAACCCTGGTGAAACCAAAGAAAAAGTTCACTTCAGTGGGAAATGCCTCAAATCCTTTCCTAGACTTTATTTCCATAGGAATTATAGATTCCTTTGAAAGAAAGATGTTTACTAAATAAATAGTCCCATTGTCAGCTATGCTCACGTGCCTCCAAAAACGAAGCCTTCTGCTCATATTCATCAAAGCCATAATAATTAAAGGTAGGAAGTTGAGAAGCAGTGGCCATGTTTTTAACCACACAATTATCTAATTTTGCTGGTGAATATGCAATATTGTACCATTTGCAACAAAACAAGGGTAAGGGTATGCTTGGCCTTAAGCTGGTTTGTCAAGTTGGAGAAGTTATTTTTCTGAGATGATTTAAAACCATGTCTACAGCGACTAGTAAAGAGAGTAGTATAGAGAGCAGCTGGACACAGTTTTGAAACTATACACCTATTTTAACAAATGACTATACAAAAGATAATAGCCACTGCTGGGAATCCAGGTATATTACTGTGAGCATAAGATGACACTGATGAGGGTATGTAGCCCTGGAACCCAAATCTGCTCACACTCGGCCACTTTAAAGCATAACAAAAGGGCAGAAGTCATCTGTCTCACTCCAGTTACGCAGACAGAGTTTCAAAGTCTTCACCCTTATCAGCTGAAGCCATATAGGGGGGAAGGAAAAGCAGTGGGATCCTGTCTGGGGAGGCTCTCAGTAGTGCAGGAAAACATAAAATGGACTGTCTTTTTTTATCATCATCAGTATTTCTCTCTTCTATTTTCCTCTCACTTTTTCAGCCTTTCAACCTCACCACCCATTTCTGTCACATGCCAGTACACTTTCAAATCAGATGCCACTGTCATTTCTTCCTTTAGAGATCTCCATGTTGTCTGGGAAAAACTTGAAGCCGAAAAAGGATGGAAGAAAGAGACCAGCACGTTGCACTAAATCTGATGTTAATGTTTCCCTGCAGCATTGCCAATTACCACTTACAACTGTAAATCCTGTTATTTTTGGTGTATTTTGACTCATAAGGTCATAGGAGACTCTTGACTTCATATTTTATTTAAGCACTTTCATTCCTCAGGGTTATGGAGAAAATCTTACACATGTGATCTCTATGTAAAAAGCTAGCAAATTAATTAGTTCTACTTTTAAATCTTGTAATTTTTTAGCTTATGCCATGAGGTTAGAGTATACCACAACCTAAGACAGATAATTCTTTCCAAACATGTACTGAGTGACCACTGGCTAGGACATTGCTTTTATGCTTCACAGAGCTTGGGGTTTGCAAATACATCCAACACCTTTAGTGCTTTGAGAAAGTCTCTATTTGAGATCATATTTAAAGCATGATCATCAGCAGATAGTTTCCTTACCTGGTACAGCATGATAGGTTCTATGCTGTATCCCAGCATATCGGCAAACTCCTTAGCAATAACTGTTTTGCCACAGCCCTAAAAAGTTAAAAAATATTGATTGGACTACATTCTAAAGATCATGTGGAAGAAGAGAGAGTAGAAATTTAAATTCTTACTTTTCCTCCAATTAAACACATATCTTTAACCATATGGGATTGCATCATTTCTGCCAACAGTTGATTATGGCTGGAAGTCCTTATGAAAGTATCTGATCGAGAATGATTTTTTAACATTCCAGTTCCAGCTGGAACCTACAAGAAAAAAAAAGTAAATCAAAATGCTAAATAAGTTATATTTGTGCTAACTCTAGGCTTTGTGTGGACTAGGTTCTTGCTGTCCAAAACCACTGTAATATTTTGCTGATAACTGTCATCCATCAAACTTGAAACTGTCACTGTCACAAAATTAAATCACATAATTATTAACAGACAAACTCCTTCACATCTCCTCCACCTACCCTTCATGAAAAAAAATAACAAAATGTGAATCAATACAATTACAGCACTGGGGTCTGAAAAGAACTTGAGGCTGTTCATGCAAGAGAGAAATTAAAAAATCACCAATATTCGCTGCAAATCAGAGAAACATGGAAGAGAAAGAGCAATTAGTATTGTGAAAATCTGAAGGAGCTACTTTGACCCGATCTTTGAAGAGTTTCAATCATTCGCCATATTAAGGCACTTGCTCTACATTTCCACTTCCTGCTCTAGTCTGGGAAATGTTTCATCTGCAAACTTCTTATGCCCTCCTGCTCACAGAGACATTCTGCAGACCCAGTTTCAGAAGGTATCACCTACATGTCAAACAAAACAAAAAATCTTTGCCTCAGAAAAGAATTTAATCAAGTTCCTACAGAGTCAACTTTTCCTGAAAAATTCCCATTTGCTGTTGTTCCCCTCTTCACTTCATCATGGTACAAACTCTCACAGGATAATCCTCACCAATGTTATTATAATCCCTTTGACTGCCGCTAATTCACCTTCTCTACAGACTCTCTAGACTGTCCAAATTCAACACTAACTTCAAATTCTCAGATCAGCATCTGTTTCCTGAATAAGAACTTATTTCACCACCTAGCAGGTCATAAACTTCATTGGAAGAAACTCAAGCTAATCATATTTGATGTGATTACTTTGTTCCATTTTCCCAACATCCTGTGTCGGAACATTACGAAGCACTCATTAGATTTTATTTGAAGTGTAAACAAGACTATTGTTTTTACAAAAAGAAAAAGGGAAAGCAGCATCAAGAGCATCATGAGCACTCCCTGCTATTCTAATCCAATAAAACAAAAAAAGAAATTGAAAGGCTTTTCTTTTCATCCAAATTGTAATGATTCACATGTAGAAAACTATGAGTTTATGCAGAAATAAAATCATGTGTATGCATAAACTAATATTCCAGTATCTAAATGCATCTCCAATAAATATCATGTGTTATTCTACCAAAAAAATGTTCAGGACAAATGACTTTAAGTATTTAGTGTGTCAAATTCTTGAAGAGATGAAAACAAGTTAGTGATTTTTAAAAACATACTATAGTTTTACAAACATATAAATTCATACCTGGATTGTCACTTCTTTTTCACCAATTTGGACAGTTACATCAGCCTTGAAGGGTTTGTTTCCATGTACACTTTCTACATTAGTAATCTTCCTGGGAAACAAGTGTTTTTCTGAATCCTGGAGCTCAAAGCGCTGTAGAATTGAGGGTTGAGGAAATTAATTACTAAATACAGCTTTCTGGTTTTTAAAACTGTTCCTTCTAAAACAATGCCAGAAGCATATTCATGTTTAATTCCTTGTGAATTCCTAAATCCATTTACTTTACTCCAACTTTTACTTCAGATACCCGTGTGTTCACATTCTTGATGGCCTATATATTTTACATTTAAAACCAGTTCTACTTATTCAAACTGCAGTGACAGATGTAAAATGAAAATGCCACATGGTAATTTTGCTAAGTCTTAGCCTGATGGTCCAAAAAAACATGAGAAATTAACCACAGCCTTTACCATGTGTAATAACAGATCACCTATCTCTGCAGGTCGTTATAACCAATTGCAGACTTAGACATCTGAGACTACCAACAAACATAACCAGCAAACATTGCATTTACTTAGATTCATAGCTGCTATATACAATGAAAATTGAGGACAACATGTACAAGCCTTCAGCATGTTCTGGGTATATCAAGGACATAAAGCAGGACATATGTTTTCTCAATGCTCTTTTGAGCATTATACTCTTTATTTTTGCTGTACATAGGAAAGCACAAAAACAATTTTTAAAATGTTCAGTAAGGAGAGTCATATCAAGGACTATGCACAAAAAAAGCTAATAACTGAAACTACTGAATTTATAGAGCCATTTTATTAAACAGAATGAAAGCTGAGTAAACAAAAGGAATACTATTCAACTCCTTAGATTTCTTAGAAAACAGAGTTTTTATAAAATAGAAGTAATTAATGTAGAATAAATCTTAAAAGGCATATAGTATTATTACTACTAGGATTCATAGCACTGCCGATTAAAGTTTAGAAAGAAAACTGAGACGGATTTTTACAAGAGCTTTTGGTCTTCATCACTTTGTAAATTTCCATTCTGGAACAAAAGCCTACAAAAATACTATGTTTAAACATGTATTTAAGATAAATGTGCTTTAGTAAAGGGCTGCACCAAATTATATTCTTATTGTAACAGCTGAGTCTACTTCAGATACCATTAAATTCTTAAACAACAAGAGAGAACAGGAATGCCGACTCAGTACTATCTCCAAGTATGATTCTAAGAAACACTCCAACTATGAATTTGTGAAAGCAGCTACCAAATGTTCTTACTCTTATCTTCATTAGTAAATTGCAATATTCTTACTAATGGCATTTTGGATAGAGTCAAGGGTGCTTATAGACAAAATAGCCAACTGCTTGTACACTAAAATCCCTCACCAACAAGAGAAAATAACTGTGAGTGAGCAAGATTGCCTGCACCAGCAGACCCTGGACACTGGGTAACAAGGATTTGGAGACAGCAACAGCAGAACTTGTACACAAAGGTCTTGGGAGTTTAAAATTTCAAAGATGTTTTTGTGTTTGGTTGCTTTTTTTTGTTTTGGTGGGGTTTTCTTTGTTGCTTTTTGTTGTTGTTGGGGGTTCCATAGCCTTTTAGACATTAAGTCAGGACAGTGAAAGAGGAATGTCTATGTGCAAATTGTTATTGAATTTACACTACTTAAATTCATCTAACAATTTCAATTTCACATGTAATCACATACATGCTGCTTGCTGCTGAACTGAATACTCTAGTAATTAAACAAGTTACCACACTTACACCTGAATAGGAGCAGGAAACAAAACTAACTGTGGCTTTCAGAGCAAGACAGATCTCTTTGACACAGTTCTTCGTTTAGAATTAAGATAGGCAGATACGGAATCAGAGTGGCACGAAATGAATGTACGACACATTAAACACTTCTGCTGAGCCAGAAACAACTTCCTCTATAAAATGTGGAAGCTGATAGCTACAAAGGAAAAAGTATTTGTGGTTTGAGAGAACAACTACCAAGCACGTTCGGTATCAGAAAGTTTGGGAGATACTTGGAGAGCCAGAAGCAGGCAGCCTCACTGACTCAGAGGAATGCAAGAAGAATAGACTAGCCACCAAAAACCAGGGAAGTGGTTTGGCAGCTCACAATCATCAGGCCACATTCTGCATGCCTAGAAACATGTGAGAAAAGGCAAATTGTAAAAGCTAGGAAAAAAACGAAGAGGAATTCTGACCACTTGGAAGCACCTAATGATCTGTATTGTCTCAAAATGGCAAATGCAAAGAATACACCAGTAATCCAGCCAGTCAAAGGAACAGAGAGCTTAATTGAGCCATAGTTGCAGACAACCACTCTTTGAACCCACAAGGCAGCTAGGCTACTCAAAAGAGGCATCCAAAGGTTGGAAGATTCTCTGCATGGGAAGGTAAGGGAATTTTCCAAAGAACAAGAGGACTGAACTGCTTCACAAGAAGCAAAATATGAACTGCAAGTGCAAGATGGGATGGATTGATAGATGAAGTCTGACAGATTCCACTACAACGGTATGTATTGGCACTAAAGGCATCTATTAACGCAAAACCCCAAAGATTATAAAATACTTTGGAAGGAGTAAGAGAGAAACAAATCCTTCCTTAGAACAAAATTTGCAACAGAAATATCTTAGAAGAGAACAGAATTCTTCTGAAGAATTCTTCCTTGTCTAGACAAGAAATAGAATTCCAGACTTATGAGAGCTCCTATGTAGTCTGAAGATTACTGTGAGGCAGGGAAACAGTTTTCAATGAGAAGGTCAGGTAAGATTAAAGTGGGTGTGCAAGTAATTAAAAAATAAGTAAAGGCAAAAAAAACCCTTTTATTTGATATAAGATCAAGATATTAAACCCAAAAATAATCAAAACATGAAAAAAAAATGAAGAAAAATTATAGGGCTTTGGAATGAAGCTAAAAAGGATATAGGCTAAAAGTCACCTGCTCATTTATTAAGACAAATCTATTCTATATGTTATTTCTAAAATCTCATGGAATGATTGTCCTGATTAGAAGGCAAAAGAATCCAAACAGTGGGTGTTTCCAACACTGTGAAAAAAGGCATGCAAAAGACATGTGAGAATTAAAAGAGCAAACCCAAAACATCTGATGAATCTGGAGTAAAACACTAGAAGTTTATGGGACAATGAAGAAGTAAGTATAGAAAATGTGGAGTCTCTTATTCACCACTACACTTGGCCTTAATGAAGCTGACCAGTTTTAGAAAAGCCTCAGTTCCATACAGAAAACTCCTGTGCTGTGGGAGACACATCATACATGCTCAAGCTTATTGTGCGAGAATGTTTAACTGGAAGTTGTTTTCCTTGAAATCAGTGATTTCTCGTATCTCAGTTTTGCAGAGAAAACCTTAAATACTTTTAAACTTAATTTTTATTATATTTCAAGTCTATATCTGTCAGTCAAAATAACTTGTCTTGCCAGTATTTCATGCAAGTACAGAATAATTTTAAAGGCTGGAATTCCAATCAGCTCATATTTTCCTTTGTAAGATCTTCTGAGTTAAGGAGCTCCTTTAAGAAGCAGAGTACAAATCGATGCAGTTGTGAAAGTGCAGAAACTTCAAATAATGGTAAACAAAGGCACACCATTCTCAAGTTTATTTTGGTACCTCTGTCCTGTCTAAAGACCTCTAAAGATCACTGCTGATGCTGGATTAGCATGCAATCCTTAAATATCTTTTTTTTGTGCTAACTAATTTGAAACAAGGAGTTACATTCATATCAAATTCAAAAGTTGGTTGATAGACATCCTTTCTTTCTCTGGTGGGGTCTCACCAGAGAGGAGTAGAGGGGCAGAATTCCCTCTCTCGACCTGCTGGCCAAGCTGCTTTTGATGCAGCCCAGGACACAGTTGGCTTTCTGGGCTAAAAGCTCACGTTGCTGGGTCACATCAAGCCTCTCATCCACAAACTGCCAATAAATTACCTTCACTCCCACGCAATGTATAAATCAATATTTCACATTATTTCATTATTGAGGACAAGAATTATAAGTAATGTCTAGATCTTGGTGTAGTCTCAGTAAGGAAGGAGGTGTATAGGGAAAGGATTTCCCCAACTTGAAGGGAACATTTGGGAAGACAGAGTGCCTTAAGAACATGATCTCTTCAGGAAACATGCACAGCATCTAACAGCTGCCAAAATGAGCTGTTCGGAATAACCACTGGCTATCTCTCTTCTCAGCTCCAACAGCTGACTGGAAAGGAAGATATCCTGAAATTAGGATATGGTATCAGCTATATTACTACATCCCCATATCTGTCTCTGAGTCTGATGCCTAAACTTTACATTTCGTTACATGAAATTTGGTTTCTTTTTCTTTAAATGTTAGCTGATGTTAAGAAGTGATTGAATACACAAATTAATCCATCAATGCCAACACAGTTCCAGTACTTATTTTTTCAACTCCTGTTACCAACCAGTTAAGACTAGCCTTTCCTTTTACACAGAAGGAAGTATCCAGCGGCAATTATTACCTGGACACTTTGGAAATTCATTGAAAAGTAGAATAAGAAATCACCTTACTTTTGCTAGACTCCTCTCCCTCACCATTCTTACAGAATGGAAAAAAGAATCTCTTATTAATATTTATACAGTTCTGGAGCTGCTATTATTATAACATCTTTATAAACAAGACATTTCTCAATAAAACCTATTATTTTCTGTATTTCTTAAGGTTCACTGCTTAATAAGATTTGTTGTGTGCAAACAGAATAAGATTCCAAATAAGATTACATGTACTTGTTGATAATAAGTTTATGTAAGTAGTGATGAGGAAGATTTTTTAAAGAAGAGGAAAATTAACACAGAAAAATGTAATAATGAGGTATTTAAAAGTATATTAATATAGAGAAGGAAAATTTTACAAGTCAAATAAATCTGTCTTACCCAAGAAGCAAAAGCATGCACAACTCAAAGTTAAAGAAAAGAAATAGAAAATGAAGGAAGCTGATGGTATTGAACATAAAGACATTCAACATTTATAACTGAATGAGTAAACAAAATTACAAAGTATTTAAAATAAAGGCATATTAAGACAGAAGTGACTGTTACTGCTCTGCTAACAGAAATCTATTTCCACACAAATGCTGGCTCTTATGGGCAACTTCAATTACCCCAAACTGTGGTGGAAGGGCAATGCAGCATGACACGGAATCACAGAAGGGTTCAGGCTGGAAGGGACAACAGTGGTCACCCGGCCCAACCTCCGTGCTCAGGCAGGGTCATCCCAGAGCACATGGTACAGGATTGTGTCCAGATGGTTCTCAAGTAACTGCAGTGAGGGAGACTCCAAACCCTCTCTGGGCAATCTGTTCCAGATTAATCTGGGTTACCCACACAGTAAAGAAGTTCTTCCTCATATTCAGGTGGAAGTTCCTGCGCTACAGTTGAAGGCAAGTGACAAATGAGTTCAGATCCCAGACCTCAGGCCATATAGGCTTATTCAGATTAGTGGTAGGTAGGACCCTACATGAGTCAGCTTTGATGGTTCAGAAAAGCTAGCAAGTCATTCAGGACAGCTTCTTTCAAATGTAAGGACTGTCCAACCCAAAACCCAAGAAGACAACTAGGAGAGCAGCCCAGTTACACAGGAAACACAGGACTGAGCTCCAATGCAAAAAGGAATGGGGAGGAGGGGGAAAAGGGATGTCAGCAGGAATGGGCTGCAAACATTTCCCTGACACATAAGCTTAGTTTTAGGAAAACCAAATATTCTCTAGCTACAAAGTTGATTATTTCCAAATATGAACATACAAATAACATCTAATTTTCAGGACTGGAACAGCTGGCTAAAATGCTCTAAACTGTGAATGCTAACTTTCTACAACATAAAAATCTCCTATGACATACTAAAAACTTAAAGAAAGCTGACACTGTGTTTAAATATTAACAGATAAATGAAATAACCCACCATAATTACAGGCTTTGTAAGTTACTATTAAACATTGGCAAACCAACAAAACAGATCTGACCAGCAACAAGCAACAAAAAATAACACAAACCAAATCCAGGGACTAATACAATCTATAATCATGTTATAGTGAATGTACTTTGTGCATGTGAGATCTATAGTCTTCTTAGAATCTTCTCTTAAAAATTGCCAGAGGTATTTTTAAAGCATTTGACTACCTTAACCATACAAGTAACTACTTTCAAATTAATTAACCACTTACTATAAAACAAGGACTTTTCTGTAGTTTTAACTGAGCTCTAAATCTTCCAAAGAACCTGGAGGTTTCACCTTTGACTATAATGAAATTTACCAATTTATGAGGGGTTTTTTAAATACTGTTATGAAAGTTTCAAGTATCAGCAATAATGTAGCCATTTAGTTTACTTAAGACTTCTTCTTTTATACAAAGTAGTGAAGTAACATTAGTCAGGAAAACTACTGCAATAATCCATCATTCGCTGGAATTATAATATAAATGAGCAATACTTACTTTTAACATGTCTTTGACTGCAGTCCTGCCTTCCTTTCCAAGGAAAAGATTATAGGGGTAAAGCCGGTCAATAACATGCTGGACTGACATCATAGGAAAGGAATCCTAATTCAAATTTAAAAATAAAAATTGAAAAAATTATTGGCGCATTCTGTCACCAGCCATTAGCCCAAAATCCTGCAGAGCTTTGAACTTTTTTAAGACTGTAAGGGCAATATACAAAGGACCACTACAAGCAGTATTTGATTAGATGTCAAAACAGGCATTTCTCAGGTGGACTTCATTATAACATAAATGTCCAAAGTAGATTAGAAGAGCTATGATCTAAAAATTGTTTTCTTTCCTGTGCATAAATGGAAGCTACAGTGACTGGCTCAGATACCTAAAGTCAAATATGGCCAAGAGAGACAAATCCCACCACAGGTAAATGAGTTTCACAGTACTACTACAAAAGAACCAATATGACAAGAAATCTGTATTACAATAATGATCTACACATTCACAGCAATTTATAGTATTTAATTTTGATTCTATTATATTGTAAAAATTCTATTTAACAAATCAGTTCATAGAAATTTCTGAAGAGTTTGATTAAAATTGTTTTGTTTTGAAAAGATTTACTAAGTGTGCTTGCACTTTCTACACAAAACTGAAAACAATCTTTTTTTTTACTATCTCCTTATTAGTTTTAAGTACTAACTCTTTTGTCAATTGCTGCCTGAATTAGACAAAGATTTTACTATTTTGCTGCAGTTATAGGGAAAAAAGAGAAATCCATTTATGACTACTGAAGACACTATGCATAAAGCTTTTCCTGGTAGAAAAAAAGTGTTTCAAACACCCTACATTAATTGATTGTTTAAGTATTGATCGTTTGCTTCAGAAATTACTTGTAAATTTTTAAGGACTACTTGTGTGTAACACTAGTGAAAAACAGTCATTTGACTGGCACTATCTTTTTAAGCCTTCATCAAAGCAAATAAAACAACTCAAATAAAATTAACTGGTTTTCAGTTACACACTTGGATTTACATAAGCATAGAACTGAAAGAAGAGTTCCTTGGAAATGAAGCCAGGAGAAACACAGTTTATGAAATGTGCAATTCCATTTATATTTATAAGCAGTAATACTATTTATAATGTTCCACATTAAAAAAACGATCAGTAAAAAGAAACCATTTACTGCACTGTAGTAAATGTACAGCTTCAAGGATCACGGAGCTCTTTATTGCATTTTAAAAGCCCTCCATCTATATATAAAGACATACCATGTAATTTTTCCACATTATCTCAAATTAATAATAATTACAATGGAATGTATAAAATAAGCCTCTTCAGAACAGGACCCTATGAAAAAATTCTCCCTTTTGTCAGGCAGGAGTTTTCAAGCCAAGAAATGGTGTTTTGGGAATGTGTGAACCCAGGACGGAAGATAAGAAACTACTCATTAAGATGTATTCTCCACACTTTTAAACAGTTAGACCAACTAAATTAGGAGCAGGGTATGGCACTGACCCAGTACACAAAGGAAAAATGCTGTAGCTTGAAATCACTGAGAACAGTCAGCTTAGAAATCCAAGTGATTAAAACTAATTCTAAAAGAAACCGTTTCTGTCTACCTAAAAAAAACACTGTCATACAATGGTAACACTTCACATTCTGTAATGTAAAATAAAATGCTTCCGTCACTCCATAGTTTAGATAATAGCTTAGGAATCATTTTCTTTCTGTTACTCTGAAAGCCATCTGGCATTCATTTAAAAATAATTTTTCACTTTGGGGCTCAAAGAATAAAAAGTCGCAATTTATTTTAAAATCCAACACATATTTCTTTCCTAAAGCCCTCCAAACACTACTTCATTTCACTGATCTTGAATTTTAATCACTTCTTAACATCTAATGTAGGACCACTAATTCAAAAAACAAATTCTGTCTCTAAGTATCCAGCACAACTGAGAAGACTGAGCACCACAGTTACACAAGTAATTGATATGCGTTAACGTATACAATCCAATAAAATATGTAAGAAGTGATCAGCTGCTGAGCAGTACTGTAAGTAAAATGACTGCACTTGAGACAACACAGAACTAACCCAAGTTCCTTCTACAGACACCTGTACTTTGGTGAAAGGGTCTGAGAAACTCTCCTGGTATTCTACCCTCCTGGGTTGACTATATCTTCCTGCATGCAAAAGGGCACCAACCCCTCTCTCTTTATACCGATCTCATGTCCCTGATTTCCTTCAGGAGGCACCTTCCATTTTGTCCTTGACTTTTTACCATGCAATTATGAAGTCTAAGAGATAAAGGACTATCCAGGAAAGCAGAAAGACTGCCACAGCTTTAGTCCTGACCTGCCTGACCTGTCACTGTGAACACTGCAGAAGTACAATTCCTATTTCCCTGTGGACTGTAGCTGTCAGGAAGCACTGCATCTTCAAGACTGCACAACCTGCATCTTCATGTAATCCTCCACTTCTGTTTATTCTAAATCCACCAGTCAGCCCAAAGACCTAATGTAGGCTTCATCTCATACAATTTAACTGATTCCTATGCCCACATTTGTTTTGGGTCCTTTAAGGTGTCAGTGGAGAGCAACAGGTGTCTTTGCCATGCAATCAATCTGATTTACATGCATAATATTAAATCCAAAGCACTTTTAGTTTCTGGTTTTTATTTCTCTCCACTCACTACCTCAGTGCCATCAGATAAACCGTAGATGCTCTGACATCAGGTAAGATGATTTACCAGAGGGGAAAAGAAAAATAAATTGAGCACTAAGATACATTTAATAACAACACAAATCTTATGTCCTACCATACTTTGTCCTTCAGTAATATGCTATATGCTTGGTTAAAGTATTATCCAGAGATATCTGACTGAGACTTTTCTCCCTCAAACTATCCTTAGTTTTTTCTTTTTTAAAAAAAAATTCATGTTAATCTTCTTCTACAACATGAATATACCAGATATAATTCTGAGAAATTTTAAACCCATCCAGTTTTACAGCACGTGTATGCACATACCAAAATCTGAACTGCAGCCGATAAGCTGTCTAAAGGAAAATCTGGAAGTCCCAATGTAGAAGACTCCTGAGAGCAGAGAGTTGTACCAAAAGACAGGAGCTGAGAAATTCTGCACAGGAAAAAGGCAATTACAGAGTTTATATGTGCTATATATATACAAAATACTAAAGCATAAAAACTTAAATACAGTAAAAGATGCTGAAGCTACTCCTGAGTGCACACAAGCAAGATGTGACTGAAGTTTTAAGCATTAAGGATACATTATATGAAGACTGCATACAAAAAGCTGTGCAAGCATATACCCACACATATCAAAAATTTCTTCAGTTCTGGTCTCTTTGCAGTGATAGAGATACGAAAATGGCATGGAGTCCTGAAAGGACATAGCTTCTTCATTCATTCAGTCTTTTTCTTAAATTATGAAAAATTACCTCTCTGTGGAAACGTTTGATCCAATTGAATATAATAGCTGAAGATGGTCCTGGAAACAGAACACAAAATCACAGAGTAAATTAATTTTGGTATAGTACTATGGGGCACAGGTCATGATGTATGAAGCATTTTCTATCTTTCCCTCTAGTTTAGACATGAGGATTCTACTCATTCCTTGACACAGAAGTAATTTTATTTAAGAATAAAAAAAAGATCAGTTTCTTTCTTTTAGGTTTATTTGTGCTATGGAAGTTACTTTTCTGCTGCAGCATTCCATGGCAACTCTAAGGCTGTATGTCAGAAATTTATTATGCAATATGAAAATATGAAAAATGCACTTTAAGAGAAATTTATTACTCAGGTATGGTTTGCTTTTCTGTTATTCGTGGGATTTGTGGAAGCAGGTAGAGAGGTCAGGCAGACAGGCTCCAAGATGGCGAAGAGAGAGCTTTATTTACAAGAAGTTCTTTTTATACACACTAATAAACAATTGTCTATTGGCCAAAGACAATCCACCCCTAAAGACCTATTGGTTATGGCTCGTACACCTCTAACACTAAACACAGAGATTAAGAAAGTACAGTTTATCTATATTCTCCATGAGAGAGAAAGAAAAATCCTAAAACACTGCAACTACACTCAGGAATTCTTTTCAGAGGTGAGGTAAGTAAAACGTAACATCAAAATATCTACTCAGTACAAATGACCCAGTCCTCTGCTACGACACTCACCTTAAAGGGCAGATGATAAACATCCCTAGCTTGAAATCGAGAGCGAAGGGGTGGATCCAAAGGGTTACCGGAGTATTTAGGTACCGGCAGGCCCAAGGCTATCACTCGAAAATCTTCACTAACCCGAACAATCTTCCATGCATCTAATTCTGATTTTGTATGCTCCTAAATAAATTAAAACAGAGCAACAGGAAGAAAAAAACCCACATTGCATCACTAAAAACTTATGACGACTAAGCTCCAGCTCAACTAAAAGCCCCAGTCCTTCAGCCTGAATGTGGTAATGTTCTCAAATGTTCTCATCTTTCATGCAGAGTGGCTAGAAAGACTTGAACTGGCCAAATCCATAGAGGATAATAACAAGGTTTTCCAAAATGAACACAGAAAGAATGCTTGATTAAATGCAGCTTTCAGACCTGTAGCATTCTGAGCAAAACCCCCACAGATGATGGTGCCTGTTGTGATGTTACCTTACATCTTGTGAACAGGTATCAATACAACACTATTTTTACACAGAATAGAAAATAAACTGACAACAAACTTTATTTTATTTTAAAGTATTAGAAGGGTCTTACAATGAACAAGTTTTTTTCTTCTTTTTTCCCTCTCTTATAAGTGTAAACGCAACTAAAATCTCCATTTTTGAAGTTTCATTCACAAATTATTCTGTATTGTATGAAATAATAGAGAACTAGACTCTTTCATGAGGACATTAATTGTATTATGTCATGCAAAGGCCTCTTTGCATACAAAAATGTACTCTATCTGTCCACATCACAGTTAAGTCCTCCTTGAAACTATACATGAATACATTTCCTTCAGACCTAAATGCACAGTAATCATTCACACAGAAGTGAAACTGAATGTTAGTTTATAATACAATAGTCCCCAAACAACAAAACAATATTAGATTCAGTATCGTAGCAAGAGATTTAATTCATATACTATTACCAGTGTGCCTGAGACACTCATCTTGAAATATTTAATCATTAACAATCAATATTTAATCGTTATCAACCAATATTTAATCATAATCAAGAAAAGTGCTTAAAAGGAAGAAAGAAGATGTTTTACAACCAAATCTAAATGTGAATTCTCATTTTCAGTCTTTAAATACAATTACATTTTAAAAGCTTATTTTTGAAATATAATAATAATCATGCTTCCAGTAACTATATCTACTAATTAAATATCATAAAAATATTTTTTGAAAAGGCATGGGTCACAAGAATTTTAACCACAGATGAGAAGCATAATAAATAACGGTATATTTTCAGAAATTCAATATGATCCTTCAGCACAGCTGGCAACTTGATACAACTGATATCAATGACTGAAGGCTAATTGCAAATTTCCTTGCTGTGCCATATGGGTTTGAATCATGTCCCTATAACCACAGTTAGGTGTGACAGACAGAAACATGAGCAAGCAGGTGAGCAAGCAGTTGTCAGACTGACAGGTATGTGACTGGAAACTACAGTATATGGAAATAAGATGCAAAGTACTGCTGACACTGTCCAAAAAAAAAGTAATTTACTGAGGTCCCCAGAAGCCTGAAGAGCATCCACCCAAGTTTAAGCAGCAGGACTCAAAGCCCAAAAACCTGAAAATTGTTTAAGCAGTAATGACAGTGACACTAAAAATCCCATTTCCTATGAAAGGAAAAGCCTCTAACCATTTTCTATAGTTTAGATTGCTGTTTACATAAGTTTTTGTAAATTAAAGGCAAAACAGCACCAATATATTGACTGAATATACAGACATTCATCTTGACCTCATTCTTTTGGTATCTCAATATTTTAAAAGCTTAGCAACAAGGCTATTGCCATGCTGAAGCATTATCTGAACTTCATGGCAACAATTTCAACTTAAATCTTTTCACAAATACATTTTAGTTATTCTCACATTGTGGCTTTCACATTTTAGAAACATACAGGCTTCACACAAGGTTAACATGGACTACTCTTTTTCATATGTAGACATCACAGAGATGAGAACTTGTTGCTGCTGTTGAAAACAGTAGTTTGACTTCTTGCATAGCTTTCACCCTGCCTACTTCATTCTATGTAATATCCCAGAAAAAAACACAGAAACCTCAGTGAGACTTCCCTCATTTGACTCTTAAATACTGTCTCCTTCACAATAGTGTTCCAGCACTACTAAGAAGAGGAGGGGGGGGAAAAAAAACAAAAAAGGAAAATCCAAATAGCATTTCCATACCTGCAAAAGTTTGTCATAACGATCTGCAGACATGAGAAAACGACCATCTTCAAGCTGCATTTCCCTGTTCTCCAGCAAATTGTTTAACACTGGCAGGACATTCCGCTCAGCCTTCTCCAAGCCTTCCAGAACAAGGATTCTGCCTTCGGTAGCTGCACGAACTGCACACTTTTAAAAAAAAAAACAGAAAACCCACAACATTTTAATAGAAAGAAACTTTACATATTTAATTAAATCCTGTTGAAAAAGAACATCCAATTTCTTCCAAGAACTGTCCCAAAACAACATTTATTTCTGTAAGAATCAATACAACTCACATCAGTAGTGATCTGGAAGGGTGACAGCTGACCACCTTAACAGTGCTACACATTCATGAGCTGGAGTTTTACTACGTATTATGAGGACTGACAGAAATAAGTTCCAGTATTTTGTATCAACAGAATAAGATATAAAACCTAGAAGAATTTTAGATGAAACACAGTATATATAAATATATGTGCCATCCTTTCTTTTTGATGTTGCATAATATTTTGCATTTTCGGGTCTTTTAACACCACTGAACAATTCTGGGATAATATTTTTAACAGAAAACATACAATCAAGGATACCCGTTTACAATTATATTAAGACATTTACAAAAAAGCCCAGTATTCATTTAGATTTTTCTGAATATGCACCAGCATAATTCATCCTCAGTACATCACTTTACTTTGATTAGAATATAAATCTATTCAAACCAAACATGGGTGATGAAAGCAAAATAGTACTACAAATAATCAGATTTTTTTTAAGTGTGATAAAATTAAAAGGATTTAAAATTATATTCCCTGACTGAATATGATCTTCTACAAAACCAGAATAAAAATGCAGCCATTAACTTGATAATCCTTTGGGGACTTAGGGTTACAAAATGGCTTCTTTTCTACTTCATTGGTTGTTTATATATGGCTGCTTGTTAATGTGGAGCCAAAATGTAAAACTAACCTCTGATGCTGATGATTTTGTTACAGTGACATTAACTCAAGTACGTTAAGTACACTTGATATCTCATATTCATAATTACTGCCCAGTAAAAGACTCTGAAATACAATGCATTCTTGTCTTCTTCCAATTTGCAGAAATTTAAACTGATAATAATGAGGCAGGTTTGGGCACAGACAACATTTAGAGGCACCAGAGTCTTTCTTTGCATTCCTATCACATTTAAACACAATTTTAGACACAAGCACAGTTGCAAAGGGAGAACAAATGAAATCTTTTCCCAGCATGTTTCCTATAAACTCCCACAGAAGAACCTGTCATATAATGCTAGATGGAAATCTCTGAGGAATACAATAGATGCCAAAAAATGGGTCAGAGAGAAAGAAGAAAGATAAAAGAATAACAAAGAAGCACCAGAACACAAAAATAACCCCCCAAAAAATTACATATGAAAACAGATGTATAAAAGACAAATACATAAGCATAAAGTAGAAACAAAGATGAGTTCAGCACAACAAATTAATTGCTGCATGGGTTTAAAGCACACAACTGACTCAGAGACCCATCTGAGAACACACATTAGACACTTGCCCTGGCTTTGGAGAGGGGTCAGAGCTCAGAGCCACAGGGGTATGGCCAGGCTGCTGTTCTGCACCACACACGTCATCACAGGACACGGCTTTGGGGGAAGCACAGGGTGAGTACATACCACAAGTGTGACACCGCTTCCACTCTCTCTGG
This sequence comes from Pardalotus punctatus, assembly GCA_013400915.1. Lineage (NCBI taxonomy): Eukaryota > Metazoa > Chordata > Aves > Passeriformes > Pardalotidae > Pardalotus > Pardalotus punctatus. The sequence continues at coordinate 244,738 of VZTX01029166.1, read as the reverse complement.
GACAGGTTGCCAGGACCAGCCATGTGGGCCCTGCCCTCCCTCGCACCTGCCCATCCCTTCCCATCCCTCAGGAGAATGCAGCTCTGGGTGTTGAATGCAGCTGAGCCCAGCGCGGTCTGGGAGCAGAGCTGGCACGGGACCACACCTTAGCAGAGCCAGTGCGGGAAGTGGCCACGGGGAATGAAGTGGCAGCAAAACCAGGACCAGAGGAGCTGAGCCTAAACCAAGCCCCAGAGGCATCGATTGGTCAAAAGCAGAGGTGCTGTGTTGAACAGAGTCCCAGCAGAGCAGAGCTGTACAGAAACAGGTGGCATGGTGCAATGCGATCTAGTTTTCAGGGGGTTGTCCACCATTGTTTTTCAGTGTCCTGGAGCTAGGGACAGGAAACACTGACTGTGGGAGTACCAGCCATCTTGACTTTGTTTGGGGAAGCCAGAATTAAGTTGAACACCTTTTTTGTGTAAAACACCTTTTTTTTTTTGTATACTTTTTAAAATATTGCTGCAACCCATAGTCTTGGATTTTGTTCCTCTCTCACTGGAGGGGGAAGGGGGGAAGGGGAGAGGCTGATTTGGAGGTTAATTTCTGGCTGGCATCAAACCACCACAACACTAAACAATAAGACTAATTAAGATGCTTCTGTACAGTTTTAGAAGCATAACTTAACAACTGACAAATTAGCCATAGAGTAAGCTTTTCACATCACTATTAAGATGGAAGCAGTTCCTAATTACTAATGTATCTAATCTGGACTCAGGCAAACATTACTGAAAAAAGGCACTTGTAAATCCTGGTACAGATGTCCAGATTAAGGTCCCTTCATATAAAGACAACATTTTTATATCTAGCCTATCTAACATTTATAATCAGTATCAGAGGAACCTCGAATAAGACCATTAAACAAGTACTAAACCTCAGATTATTTATCTTCCACAGAACCACCAACTCTTTAAAAAAGCAATGAATTTTTGTCTTCATTCAGGACATCATACACTACTAACAGGCAACACAAAACACGTCTCTCCTCATCCCATAAAATGTGTACAAAGGATGACTTTTCTACTAGCATTCTTCCCTAGGAAGGTCATTGGTTGAGTCAAAATCTGCTCCAACCTGCTTGAATAGAAAACCTGAGTCTCCAGTCAACAGTCCAATACCTGGCATGAACAAAATGTGATTTTGTCTAAATGCAGCTTGGAGACACAGCCAGAGTATGCTTTAACAAACAACTTATTTGCCAGGCTGGTTGGATTCTGCATATTATAAGTCTATGAAGACTTTATGACTGATTTTTACTAGCCAGAGGAAAATACACATTTTGTTCATATGGTTTCAAAATATTTTGAGTATCCATAGAATCTTGTTGACTCACGTTGAGACACGCACACTATGGAAGAAGTCTTGCTGAACTTAACAGGCTTCCAGTACTAACACAAACCCCTCTCTTGAACTGGTACATTAAGGCAATCTGCTGTAGGGGTAGACAGCAAATATTAGGAAGCATATAACAATCATTAACTTCAAGAAAGAGGATGTTCTCCATTAGCAATGCAATCTTGAGAAGCAGCTTACTACACACACTATGCTGACTGCTGATCATCAGCTTACAGGATCAAAATTTAAAAAGTATAAAGGTTGGAAACTGTTTTAAGTCTTATTCAAAATTCTATTTCTCAGGAAAATAAAATTTCAAAAGATAGGCTTCAAATGATCTTTGCCTACCTATATGCACCTTTTACAATCAGTTTCAGCAAAGGCTGAATGCACAACCATGGCTTTTTACTTCTTAATCAAAGACATCCCATAACAATGATACCACCACCACCCCCAGAGCACTAATTTACTCTGATTTGCCTTCTTCCAAACTGTACTCCTCATTTATCTCCAAAGCATATCTGAAATACTGGAAATTGTTCTCTAGAATACAATGAAGTAAATGCACACTTCATCTACTTCTAAAGTTCTTGCGTCAAGTAGCATAAAGTCTGCTCTTAAGACCAGAACAGCTGAAATGTCTCTGGCCCAATTATGCTATTTCTGCATTCTGGCTGGTTATGAGTAGTAAGTTTTTCCAATAAGCTAGGTATACGACAAGGCATCCTCTGAAAACATCAGTTTTAGCTGTGTATTGTTGGATTGGTATGGAAGCTAAAATCCATTAAAAAAATCAGAGGAAGGAAAGTAAGTTTGCAATCTATCACTGAAAATAATTTTTAAAAAATGTTTCCAAGGAACTAATCTTCATCATAATGAGAACCCAGAGAGAGCAGCATTGCCTCCTGCTCTCATTAGTTTTGTTCACTCTAAATGTCTAACATAAACCACAGGCTTGACAGAGGAAGGGGAGGGGGGGTTATATCATGTAACGTTGTTGCTAAATCTGAGATTAAACATATTAATTCTTGTTAAATGGCCAAGAAGGATTTGTTAAACTATCACCTTCAGATTTATTGTCACTGCAGCAAGGGACTATCTTGCTCATCAGAGGACAGATGCTGCTGCCTCCCACCTGCGCTCCCAGAGCTCTGGAAGGATGGTAACCTGGATACCTGCTCCAGGGAATACCTGCAGCTACCACAGACACACTTCACACAGCACTGCTCTCATTGAATGGCTTTATGCAACAAATCCATTACGCAGAATGCTTACGACAGTTTCACACTGCACCTACAAAAATATACATTTCATTTTAAAGGCAAAGACACCTTAGGAACAAGACAACCCTAATCAGACTTTCACTGATTTTCCTGTAGCTGAATCATGGTGCTCTCCTCCACTTGAGCAGTGAACAATATGACAAATGCAGGAAGTTGTAAACCCCAATTTTGACATAAATCACAGTGTATAAGCATATGGATGAAGTTATATAGTGTCAGAACAGGAAGAAGGACAGAAAAAAACTCACTACAATGCACATACTGAAATGTAAAAACATTGGAGAAAGGAAGACATTTTTATAAAGCTCACCAAAATAGTTTGTAAAGCTGCAAGAATTTTAACAGTATAGTTTTCACATACCAGAACTGAAGTGGTAGTTCTTTTCTCTCATTAAAATAATTGCACACCAGAAAATTCTGGTTGCCCTGAAATCCATAAGGAAGGTTCTTGGGGAACTCCAAATGACTTTTTTCAAACCTGGACCTCATTCAGAATATGATGGACTGGATACACTTCATAACTGTTTTATAATTAAAAGATTATATAAATTGTTCAACAGTAATCAATAACTGTGCCTTTTCCAGGAGCTACCTCAATGTACATTTGGGGTTTTTTTAAATGATGACTTGCCCCTGCTCTGAAAACTGGATCCCTGTATTGACATCTCGAGCACAGCAACCATAACAACACAGAAAAACAACAGTACAAACAACTCAGTGAACGCGAGAACTAATGAGGTAAGGATTCTCTATATCTGCAGCCTACGTTTCAGATGTCCCTTCCAATGCAATATCTTGTTCCCACCACCCGCACAATATCCCACACAAACTCATCCACCCAATTCTTTCCATTCATTTCTGTATGTCATAAACATCACAACAATGTAATGTCCAGATGTCACTTATGGTGAAAAGAGATCCTGAACAACCATCTGGTAAAGACAACACAAAACTTTGGCTGGTTTTGAGCTAACACGATGCAGACTGCCTGCAGCAGGCTGACAAAACTTGAACTATTAAATACATGGTACAGTCTGTCTTCCAGAGATGGGAGGTGGACATTTGAGTCCCTGTAACCTACCATGCTAACAAATATCACAAAACTTAGAGGAAATTGATATCTTCTAAATTTATTTCCATGGGCCAAATATAATTAATCAAATATTTAAAATTTAAATTGTTAAAACTACCCAACAAGTAAAAGATACCAGGAAAAGAAATGATAGAGATGCAGAACATAATATATTAGGAGCTTTTACTGTCTCCTACTGGGGAAACTATTTTGCTAGACCTCAAAGGTAAGTGTAAATTACATGTCCAATGGTATGCTTCTACCAAAGACTGTATCTCAAGGTCTTTGTTCAGCTTTAAGGCCTCTTAATTCCCTCATTATTATTTTCCCTCATGAGGTGAGCAAAGCAGAAACCTGTTGTCCACACCAAAATAGGTGACTAATTACTGGACTGAAGTAACAGAATCCTAGAATCACAAATTCGCTCTGACTGTTCTTATAGACCGGCATCACATTTGCCAACTTCCAGTTACCTGGGACTTCCACAGTTGACCAGGACTGTTGCTAAATAATATGACAGCAGACTTCCTTCAAAATACAAGTATCAGCAAAAAACCGTGCAGTAAGATAAAGACCTACTAAAGCCACATTCAGCCACTTTAAAAGCTAAAATGTCAGCTTTGTATGAAAACTTAATGTTAGCTTTCTCCTTAAATATTTTTAAAATCTTGTACTAGTTGTTTAAAATAACATGTATTTGATAAAAATGTTCTGAATGCATAATGCCGTTCCAAGATGAGATGACTAACAGGCCTACCACTCATCAAAAAAGTGTATTCTATCTTTTGTTATAAAATTTTTCACTTTATAGATGACAATAAGCTACAGTTTCGCATTTTACAATTTAGGCCACAAATATATTGAGTTACACATATTCCAAACATGATGTTCATATTCAATTAAAATCAATGTAATAGTAATTAATTTGATTAGTCAAATTGAAAATGTAACTTAAGAACTAATTCAAACTTTTTCTCCCTCTGTAATGGAGGAAGGGGCTACATCTTCACTATTTAGCCTACCTCTCCACTGAGTTAATCAAGTGCTTTCTGAGTAGATTTTAGAGTTATTTTTGTCCTGTGAGTTTAGCAGAATTGCAAAGTAGGTACTGTTATCCACTCCTTTTTTTTCTTTAAAAACCCACAAAAGACTGAGAAATTGCAGCATACCACAGTACTGTCAACCAGGCTAGCTAGCATCCAAAGATTGAACCCAGCTCTCTGCCATAGTTAGTGTTCCAGTGAGGATGAATGGCCTAAACTGGTGAGCATCAATTTCATGATGCAATACACCATGGCATGGAATGAAAAGCAGCTAAAGAAATAAACTCCTGAATTTATCACAGTCTTGAATCAGAAAATTTGGCTAGAAAAGTTACCCTAGGAAGTGAATCAACATATGATGAGAACACAAATATGTAAATGTGACAAGAACTGGAACGGTCCTTCATTTCAGTCACTGATTTGTCTTCCCCAGTCACTGATTTCACCTTCCTCCACACAACTTTTTTTTCCATTTTTGAAGTACCACACATCAAATGATCTGTTTTACTTCCATTACCCCTTACGCTATCGTGGCAGTCAGGTGCTTTAGCAACAGTGCCTGCAAAATGTTTTTACAAGAAATTATGTCTCTGACTAGGCAGGGTCCAGCTATTTTAGCTGTTTTACATCAAGTGTCTTAGTACAACAGCACAGTTACATCAGATATATGAAACATTTTGCCTCTTGGGCAGAGACCAGGCCCAGCAGCATGCAAACCGAGGTTCTTAACAGATTTATTAGTGTAAATACCTACAAAGAAATAATCCTAGGGAAGGTTTATCTTCTGGACAAGAAAAAGGGAGCGGGGTAATTTAAATTTTTCTTCCTGATGAGTAGCAAAATAAAAAGGAAATTAAGTACTTGACAAATATCTAAAAATTATTCCATTAGTTATCACTCATAAAACACTTTGACTCAGAGCACCATCCATCAAGTCCATATTGCCTATGGATATTGCAAAGTATTGCTCCTTTCGTCATTGTAGGAAATAACAGCTGAAAAGAAAGTAGAATTTACACATAACAGACACAAACATAAGAAAAAAGAATCTCACACTTTTTATAAGGAATTACAAATACATGATCCTAATATTCCTCATATTATCTCACAGACATTCGTCTATTTGCCCTGTACATCAAAACAAGATACCACAGTCTGAGCTGCTAGCCTAACAAATCCAGTTAAATGCTGACACTTTCAGAAACATGAATGAAGTATTGCAAATGATTAAACCAAAATCACCTCTACAAGTTAAGAGGCTACCATATAGGGGTCCTTATAATGCATTTTCTTTCTAGATAAAAAATATACTATGTCAGCATCACTACAGATTAATTGCATCCAAATACTGTTGATTTCTACCTAATATTTCCCTCTTTCTGTTTAATGTTGGACAAAATAAGAAAATTACTAGGAACATTCACACTTTTGGAGCAGTGCATTTTCTCTTCTTTCCACAGCCTTCACTATCTCGTTTCTTGTTCTAGGTACACATATATTGCAGTGACAGTCAGTCAATGAAGTTGTACTTTCTGGCAATACCTTTGCGGTGGCTAACTTACCAGCACATCAAAAACCCACTGTTACCTTCAAGGCAACAAGTTAATAAATCACAGAATTACACCATTTCCACTTAGTGGTCAACTTTTTTTCAAAAGCTGAATCATTCTTACACATCTCTTTAGTAAGATATAGAAAGCTTTTTATCTGTATACACAAACACACATGCATATGTATACACACACATTCTCTCAAATATTTTAATATTTTATAATTTCTTTCAATTAATCTCACATCTTATTTTATAATTTCCTTTCTAATCTCCTTTGATTAAAAGAAGCCAAATGAAAGTCTGTGTAGTGCCACTCCAGGGGATTCACATTATGGTCATTTTACAGGACAGTTTAAGCTGCCATTTCTGTCACTTTGGGTGCTTAATTGTTTACTATATGAAGCCTTTCAAGCCATGTCAAAAGATTATTCTTCTGGTATCTTGAAAATCAATTTTACATTTTATCATTGTACAGCTTATGATGCTGGTGCAGTTAGGGATGCAAAAGTATTGTATTAAAAATATTATGTTCACATAGTTCAAAGATACTGCAAAACAGAGTCTAATTCTGTATAGACAGAAGTGACAGTGGTATACATATATATCCACTTAGTGGATGCAGCTTAACCAGCAAATTTGCAAAATCATTGTATTTGTATTTTTTCAGCACATAACCATATGACGTCTTTCTACTTATTCCAGCCTCAGTTAATTTTTCTTGAACAGAAAAGACCATACACTTTATTACATGGCTTGTGTTTGGGAAGCTTCCTCCATTTCACGAAAATGCTGCAAGACACAGGGTAAACAAAACTGGGCAATCTGGACAGTGTGGTTTGCAAAACAATCCTGGAGCAATACACCTCTTAAGTGGCTTAGCTGCTCTCCCAAATGTATCTGCTACATTAAAATTATGTAGGATTTACTTAGATGTAATAATTAACAATGTAGGAGGGCTGTAGTAATAAGTTTAAACCAGGTATGTGCCTTATACGGCTGTAGACACAAAATAAAAAGCAAAACTACATCAGAAACGGGGGGAAAAAAGGACAAAAAAATATTAAATCTAATTCCTTAATTTCTGAAAATACAATAGGCTGATACTAGAATCGTCACACTGGTTCAATGAAGTTGACAGCTCAACTAAAAAGAGTTCTATAAGCAGAAAACCATTCTGCAAGACAAGCTCTCCTACCAGTAACAGTAAAATTTGAAGGTGCCATTTCAATATTTATGTAATATAAAGCAATTCTAACTAATTACTTGATATACAACATAATTAAACCATGCAATAAATTAGAGAATAAAACCAAATGGTTACTTAATTAGCTCAGTAATAGCAATAATGACATTTTTGAGGCTTTTAACAGTGAATCAACAGCTGAAAGGCAAAATTAATGGCCCAAGGTAAAGACAAGAAAACAGAATTTTCTGCTGTCAGTACTTGAATTAAAATAAATAATTCACCATTACGCCATTATAAGTTCTTTATTCTACATTATTTTAATTGGCAGCAAATTTGACAATTCAATGTTTACCTTTATTTTAATGGTCTCCTATTTCTGAGGTAAATAATCCCTTTTTTTCCTCCCTCATCTGATATCTCTTCTAACTACCTAATTCCAAATCTCCCACTTGATTCACTCAAGTACTAAGAAATGCTAATATACAAGAATATTTGATATCCTGTCCCTTCAATATATATTTCAATATGGAATTTCAACAACTGCTTCCAAATCACCGCCTTCCAAATATATTTTAAGTAAGTAACTGCAATCATATTCATTTCATGTTAAAATATAGCAGATGTTTTGAAACCTCTGAGATAATAATTTACAGCCTTTAATCTGTCACTAGAAGTGTTCATCTAAATACCAATTATTTATTTTCTTATGTTGCATTCAGAGCTTAAACACACAGCGGTTATAAATACGATGAGTAAAACATGACCTGAGGAAAGACATAACGATTCTGACTGATTTTAGCAGTTTGGTGTCTTGCTAAAGGAAAGTCTTGGTCTGAAGTCCTGCTGTGCTGGATTCTGGCAAAAACCTTTCAACTGAAAATTTCTAACTCATTGAGGAAAATCGTCATCTTAGACCTTGACCTTAAAAAGTAAATCTTCCCAGAGTGTACATACTGGAGTGAGATGACTCAAAATAGCTTGTACAAGGCAAAGCTGCCTCATACTTACACTGGGATCCAAGTCCCCAGACAAATATGGAGGTAAGAGACCATCTCAAATCTTGGGGAGCTTCTTACTGTTCTTCATACAGTGGTTCTTACAAATGTTGGTTAATTAATGCTCTTACACCATGGGTGAATTATCTTGACTATCCTGTAGCAAGTGTGAGGATAGGCTGTCCATAACAGCAGAGAGGCATGGAGCTGATGTCAGTCCATGAGTTAATCCCACAACCTACACAAATGCTCTTATCCTCTGGTAAATGAGAAGCTACTTACAGCCCTAATACACAGTAGAGTACTTCAAATTGTCTTACACTGTGCAATCCTCACATTTCCAGATAAGCATGAAATAATCTGAAGTCCTAGAAGTAACTAAAATAAAACATATTTAGAATATCTGTTAATTCTTTATTCTGAGGATCTTCCACTGCTCAAAGTCATTTATCATGGTTTCAAGAAAATCCGTCTAAAGGTTTCTTGAAATTTTGAAGGCCGAGAAAGAGATTGTGAGGAATTTAAGAAAAAAAAAAGAAAGAAAAATTATTTCTTTAAAAGAGAGAACAAAGCTCTCATGTTTTCTCTCACGAAACACTTGTATGATAGAGATACTATTAACTTCTATAGCATCACCAACTGAAAGTTCATACAACACCACTTAAGTTCATACTACATCGCAGGAACTCACCCACCCTATATAACTAGAAACCTAACTTCTGTAAAAAATTTAGGTATCTAGGAAAACAGACACTTCACATGAAGTGTGTATTTTACCTGCATAATCAGAAAGGAAACGTGCCATTGATAACTTATGCAGAGAAATCTTACCTAACTCAAGTCACTCTATGGCTGCGCTAAATCAGCTCCTAGTCTGGGACAATACTGATGGCAGAAGTGTTTAAATCATTATTTTATTCCAGATCAGCAGGGAGGTTTCAAATCCAATCTCCCAATTGTCTCCCTTTAATGTGCTTGGGTTTCACAACACAGAGCAGCTGTAAAACACATGAACTAGACTGTTTTACAATTAAACTAAATCAGAAGATTCATTTCAGGAATACATCAAATGTGCTGCAAGTGTTGAGGAAGAAACATAGCAAGAATAGTGCTTATCTAACTTGGAAAGAACGGATCTTGCTTTTACCAAAAATGGTCTAAATCAACCCTGTAGTACTCTTAAGAGACAAAGTAATATTAGATTTGAGTAAAGATAACATTTACAATAATCATGAGATCATCATAAAAGAGACTTTTTACTTGCATTAGAAATATATCAATACTGATTTTTCATCATATAAACCATTACTTCCTTCAAACTACTTGTGAAGAGGGACTAGTGGATAATGAATAATAATTGCATCACTGCAACTTGCCTGGTCAAGATAAAAAGCACTGCCATCTCGGATCTCTCGACGCTGTTTGAGGTCAGTTTCTGTGGTGTCCCTCGAAAGTGATATATATTCAACCTCCCTCTTTGTCAGCTCCTGTGGACAACAGTCTGAAGTTATTGCAAAAATAAGACTATAACCCAAGTAAGTGAACTTTAAGAACAGGCCTAATGGTATAATTGTACAAAAGAGCTCTAGGCAGCAGCACAGTGATCTGAAATAACTGAACAAAATCTAATATCTCTTATTTTTAAAATGTTTACAATGTGTTCTGCCTTAGACAAAATGGTTTGAATTTCTGCTCAATAAACTTTTATTTTCCCCAAACCTGTCTTAAAAACATAATAACCAGCTATATACTCTTTCCATTGAACATCTGTAACATCCTGTAGGTTAATCTTCTGGTTTCAGACTCTGAAAAAGAATTGGCATCTACAAATCACAAATAAAAATCTGAACTTTTCTGTAAAAGATGGAAAACGTTCAACTCTCACTGTTCAGTAACACTTATACTGTGATGCAGCTCTGATTATTACCTACAAATGCTCTGCCAGTACACTGATGAACTATATTACTCTTATCCTCTCTTCCTTGTCTGTCATGAGATGCACTCTACATCTGTAAAGCTATAGACTATTTAAAAAAGGAGAATCCTCAGGTTATTGTTTTGTTTATTTTGATTCAATATGAGATATACTTAGAATTTGTTATCTTAAAGGAACAAAAACAATTTCCCTATGTATTCATAACTGGTATATCTGTTTCTTCCATATTTACATTATCTTGCATTCTGCTTAGGAAACAGATTCATAACTAAATGCTCTTAGCCCTTACCCCTCAATTAAAGGTGTCACTGATTTAACAGACCTCCCTTAACAGGCAGTTTTCAACTACAGTTACATGAAAAAAATAAAGCAAAGATACAAAACCTGATTAAAACTATTTCCTCTCCACTTTTTCAGCATCTATTGGTTACAAAGCCACCAATTCCTTTATGTTGCAGGTTGACACAGTTGCACTTTCTTTTAATTAAAGGGGAAAAAAAGAGTGTTTTTCAACAATCAGCCCTGTGTACAAATGCATAGTAGCTTACAGCAACAGCAGATAGAAGTATTCCAGGCTTATATATTTTCATTAAAGGCACCACAGCATGTATCAGCTCACATGGAAAGACCAGCCTTCACATAATTTTTTGTCATGGCATAGAATCAGTAAGCTGGAGCCTTTCTAATAGATCTCAAGTGTATACACTCTGTGGCATAAATAGCAAGACACATTCTACATCCTATGCCTGGATATCAGGTGTTTTTCCAAGTCCTCTTTTTAGGTTATACCAAACTCTTTCCATTTATTTTAAGGAATGCATCAACTATCAAATAACACATCTGGTTTGCTGAATTAAGAAATCTTTTCTCTCATTTATGAAGTTCACCATCTTGGTGCTTTCTCCTATATGCTTTACCTCAGAGAGCTAGTCTTTGAATTAGTATCTTTTGATTTTTAGAGGAATGGCTGATCTTTATGACAACTGTTTTTACGCCTCCATTTGTGATCCCTCTGCTCAACCAGACTCCAGACAGAGCTCATGGCAGACCAAGTCCTACTCACATCACTTTTTGGGGCAGACATCCCCCTCCTCCTGATCATTTAAGGGCATTGACTTTTCAAACATGAAATTTTGTACATGGTGCTGCCATGGTTCATGCAGATGGCTGTAGGCACGTCCTTCCCACATTCCAAGAGAGGATCATACACGCATCCACTCTTTCTAATCACTCAGAATAACTGTTCCCAAATGTTCTTCTCTCCCAAATCCTTTACTTCATTTCTTTTTTTATGTAATGCAGCAAAAACGATTTGTTGTCTTGTAGCAGTAGGCAGATATCTTAATCTTCTAACATACATAACGCTGAGAACAAACTGTTTCTCCATTTGTGATAGCATATGGTAACACAGTTTTCCAACTCCTTTTTTTTTTTCCCCTAGAGTTTAAGCAGAAAAATATGTATTAAAATGTCTGTACTTTCTATTTGTCTGTAACAAAAATTGAGCTTTGGAAAGCATATTTACAAAAAAACTTATTTACTTCCTAAGTAGCTTGCTATAAGATTTTTTAGGACTACCTTTTACCATTTGTCTAGTATAAGAATGACTGACATTAACAACTATGTCTCCAACACGTTTAAACCAACATACTCACCAGATACTGCATAGCAATAGATCGCCGGAGAGGCCCAGGAGGCCCAATAAGAAAGACATCTTGGCCAAGAAGATCTTTCTGCATTATCCATCTTAAATGGTGGATGACAGACTGGGCCAGAGACTCTGTCACTTTGAAACACAACGATAAGAAGACATTATTAAATTTTAGGAAGTATTAGATACCCAGCCATTCAACACTTTCTTCAGACTTATCTCTAAAATTAATATAAATACATGAAGCTGTACTGCCCTAATCTGGATAGCTGAAAAGCTGAGAATTCCACACGTGGTTTATATTAGACCACTTAAATTACATATAAAAGTTTATACATCTATCTTACCCATTGCCTTTTTTCTCTGCACAATGTTATCCTTCAAAAAAGCAACCACCAATATAAAACAGAAAAAAAACTGGCTGATTCGTATTTCACATTAAACTGATCAACATAAAGACTGTTTTTTACCACTCAGTGTTGAGTGTACTCCCCAGCATCAGTTAATATAATATAAATACATTATTAATAATTTGTAAAATATTTATCTGGCCTATATATGCCAAAGCTTCTGTGAATTGTGAACTTCAAAATAACCCAAAAAACTCTGATTGCACCAGACTAAGATTAGTGCTCAGGGACATACTTAATTTCTTACTGCTTTAAAAGACAACTGCATTCTTGTTTACATTTTGACACAATAAACCACAGAATTAAGTTATCAAGGAAATGCAAACCTTGCCACACCATTCCATTTATACCATACAGCTTCCAAAATCGTAATAAAAAAACCAACTCAAAGCGGATCTACTTAATTCTATAAAGAAATATCACAGTCATAATTTAAAAAGCAATAACCTGATTGTAATTTAACTAAAACCTTTACCACATGTATATAAATGTTGGCAGCACTGGAAAGCATCACTCAGAAAGAGCACACTGAAGGAGGGGCATCATTCCCATTGCCATATATTGCCCTATCCCCAGAAAAGTCTTTCACATACCCCCCAACAAAGCCTGGCTCTTTCTCAGCCTCAAGCAAAATGCACTAGTGCAGGAGGAGAAGGCAAACATAAGCAGGTCAGGAGGGAGGTTTATGTATGCGTGTATGCATATGGTTGCTTTCGGAACAGTCTGACAAGACCAATGATGAGGTTTAAGGCTGGAGGCTCAAGGACACTGACTGGGATGCTGAAGTGCAGTAAGAAAGGAGCAAGAGGCGATGAAATCTCCAAATTAATACTTGGTTATTTACCTTTTTTCAGTGTGATTATTGGGTGGAATTAGAAGCCAACATTTTTAAAAAAGCAAACCCAGGCATTACATCTGAGGCAGGGGAACCAGGTATGTGCAGGGCAGAGTTAAGGACAGCAGGCAACAGTGCCACTCAGGTCTGAAGGCTTTCAGTTCACTACTGAATCTTTGCAAACCAGAATTAAAATTCATTTTTGTAAGATGATAAAAACAGCATTAAATGACTGTATGAGAATCAAGGAAGACTTTTCAAGCATAAAGGGGATTAAGGAAAATTTTAACAAAAACTAACTGAAGATTTTGGTCTTTGGTCTGACACTCCCCGAATCCATCTGCTTCCAGAGAAATTTACAATATCCTTACCATCAATGTGAACAGGAACAGTGTACACATGCAGGTGAGCAATCTATGTATTAGGATTATCAGATTAATTGTAAACAAACATTTCAGCTTTGCCTTATTGTCTAGTTTTGTTTACTGAACAAGTGTCCTTAGTGTGCCTAGGATTAGCTTTCATATACAGAGTGGTAAGATCATATGAATGTAAAATATTTTTATTTTCCTCACTGAAGTACGGTGTTCCAAAAGCAATGCACATAGTACCACACACAACTGGCTAAGTGCAAATAAATTCCTCACAGGGAAGAACATGTAAAAATCTTTCTACAAGATCTTTAAGGAAATTAGGGAACTTCCTACTAGATATATTCTTTGGGAAATAAAGAGTAATACATCACACCAGAATAACTGCTCTGTCCAAACTTTGCTACTGGACAGGTATGGAAATTTTAAAAGCACCACACAAACAAAAAGATACTTAAAAATACTATTAAAATTTTAGGACTGATCTCTCATTCATTATTACTTTTACCTGGAAATAGTTTGCTTCTTTTACCTGGAAATAGTTTGCTTCTACATGAAACCAATGTGCCTATAGTGTATTTCTATAATAGCTGTTCTCTAAAAAAATGAAGAAAAGTACTTTGCTTACAGTGGAAAAATAAGCTCAGAACTCTTTCATGTCAAAATTCATGCATTAGAAGCACAGCAAAACCAGCTTTGACACAGCCTGACTACAAATGCCTCTGGCATAATTCTCATTAGTATGTGTAGCTATCTTTTTCATTTTTAGGATGGTCTCAAGAAAAAACTTGGCTAAGACTTAAAAACAGTACCATAAATAGCAACAGGACTTTAGAATGTTCAGCAGCATCTGCAAGAAAAACTATCATGTAAAAAGAGAAGACAAGTGTACAGCATTCAAAAAAATGTAAAATCTTAGAATGTGATCCACATGAAAACCTTAAGGAATTTCACGGCACTTACATTGCCATCCTTGTGTTTAAACAGTCCAAAGGTACTCTGATATACCAATATAAAAAATGCAGCTTCATGTCTGAGAATTTCCTGCTTTTTTTTGATAAAAGGACAGGAAAGACAGTTTCTTACTAATACATTTCATAGAAAAAGGTTTCCTTGCTTCCCCATTCACATCATTCTCCTCATATACAGATTACAGCTAGATCAATTATAACACATGTTTTCAATCACAAAGTAGCACACTGACATCTGCAAACTCACTCAAAGGAAGCCTGCTACAAATTATGCCAACAATTCCAAACTAGCATTCCCTAAGGTGAACTGTCATGACAGCAGCTTCCACTTGTCAGTTCCTTCAGTTCTAACACGTAATATCTGTACATTGTTCCAGATACTAAATCTACTTCACTTTCCTAGTTATGTCTTTTTTAAAATCAGAAGAATGTACTATTTTCTTGTACATGCAGTCTGTGCTGCACTGTTTCCAAAGCACAGTATGCTTTTCAAAAGCAACCTCAGATGCACATACATAGTATCTTGTACATTATTTATATATATTTAGACTACTTGTACTGTGTTCTCTGCATTGCAAGGCTTTTAAGTTTTCTCTAATATAACTTGGAAAAAATTCCTCTCTATTCAAGAGCTGTATATCAACTTTACCACAAGCACCATATAATAATTTTCTACGACATTTAGAAGACAGGGAAAATTCACTGAAATTCATCAGCAAGTATATTGCAGCAATTTTTATTAATTATCTGATGAGTCAGATAGCATCTAATGCAAGCTGGGTTTGCACAATCTGTTTAGTAGCGCTCTGCTGATTTGCAGTAGTTAAATAGCAGGCCCTATATTCTTAATCTTCAGGATGGTGCAGAGCAAGCCTCTGCAGCATATTCTCTAAGACACCATCTGGCACATGCAGGAGACTAGTTGGTGCTACAATTTGCTATTCCTGTGTACCAAGGACAGACAGCAAAAGAAATCGCATTCTATTGATTTGTAATAAGTGGTAAATAGAATGACACCTAGCAGAATGTGCACAAACATTCTGTAAAGTGAGCAGCTGAAGCAGAACAGAGAAATCCCCAAATAAGAAAAGTAGAAAATGTTTTAGATAGATTTTGAAGCAAATGCAGCAGCTGCTCTTGTTTGATCCACAAATCAGCTTTTGATAAAACCAAGATTGAAATGGCTATGCTAGCCTCGGAAATATTCCAGTTCACTCATACTTGAATTCTTGGCACACTCACTGAAGCCATAAGATTCGTTGGAAATACCAGACAGTATCTGCTGGCAAGTCCTTGTTCCCACCTACAGAAGAAATCCCATAAATGATGGAGACATGTGACTCTTCCCACTGTTTAGACAGTTAGGTGAACTGATTCCCAAGAATATCTATTACAGATGCGGTACAAAATACAGCAAAACTCCTGCCCCTGTATGACTTTGGTCGCTCACATAATAACCAACAGGCAGTTAGAAGACATCAATATACATAATTTTCAGCAGAATAAAAAAAGACCTCTGCATACCATGAACCTTCGCTACCATACATGTTCAGAGTCTGAAAACGGCTCCTTCTTTCAGGAGAGCTAAAAATTAATGACAGGAACAAGATGTCCCTCTCATCTAAGTACTGAGGGGGTCCTTTCTGTCCACAGCAGTCTGCAGTACATCCAGCACAAGGAGCAGCTGCTGTAAAATACAGCTAAGGAAGAAGGGGACATAAAACTAAAAACATAAATACATTTCAAAAAGGGAATTTTAATTTTATTTTTTAAATGACCTCTCTGAGACTCTATTCACAATTTGTTCAGGCTGGGGGACAATAAAGAAAGAGAGTGAGCTGGCCAGGACAGGGTGAAGGGGGCAGCATTGCCAAGGAGGAGAGGGAGGCACTCCTATGTGGTCTGCTTTCAGCTGCTGTCATTTAGCAAGTAAAACATTGCCACTCTTCCCATTTTATGCTGATGCACAGAGCCTAAACAGTATTCAGTCTCATAATGTGGTTACATCACAGACAGTTTTCACTGGAATACTATTTTTCCTCATAAATTTTTCATGGAAACAGCCTTCATTCCAAAAATTTTTGGTCTTGTGGTGTTAAGGAAACAACTTGTGACTCTTTGCAGGGGCTTAGAAAGGGGGAAGTTACTTCTTGGATGAGACCATAAACTCATTTATCAATTCCTCTGAGCTGATTGCTTCACAGGAAGGTATTAATTCTACACAGATAAATCATATTTCTCCATGTGAATATAAATTAGAAGATAATAAAAAGGAAACATGTAAAACCAAATAGCTTTCTGAAAGAAACCCTGAATGGGATTCTGAAAACTAAGTTTCCCCTAGTGACACATAAACATGGAATAAGTGAAACTATTCTTAGCTGGATGTACTACTCAGAGAAATACATAGTCAGAGCAGCTATCCGTAGGTCGGACTCCAACTAGAGGGACATAGTGTGTCTGCTTTTGAGCACAACAGCTTAGGCCAGCCCGAAATAGTAAGAGAGAATCTAGAATAAAGAGCAAGAAACATTATCAAAAGAAATTTGAATTGAGTTTAGAAAATAAGTAACTGTTTTCCAAAATGGTAAGACAGAATCACCATGAAGAAAATAAGTTATCTCCACATCAAGGTTATGCTAGATAGAATAAACCTCTGGGAACTAAAAGTATGCCCCAAAAAACCTAAATTAAGCATTCCAACAAGCTTCTGTCAAAAAAGAATCATTAATTACTGGAGCAAAGTGTGCAGAGAGGTTCTGCAATGTACATCACCAGCACATTCTAAGAACAAGGAGGACAAGCCTCTCTCAGGAATGGTTCAGATTCAGCTGACCTTGCTTTGAAGCACAAGGAATAGTGCAGACAACTCTCTGCGCTCCACCCAGACCTTCTCTGTAGGTTTCCATGTCCCCATGTATGCCTGTGCCTCACTCGCATTACAGACAAAATTGGGATAATGATGTAAAACGTCCAGAGCTCTACTGACAAAAAGCCCACTATTTCGGATTCTGGATGAGGTGGTAACACCCAAAAAGCCAAACAGCTGGAAGCTTACATGAAAACTCAACCAGCTGAAATAATCATCATCTCTGACAGTAGACACCTTCCCTGAGGCTAGGAATGAAGAAATGCAATGACAAAAGTTTTTGTTAGCATGAAATTACAGTCATCCTGCAATACCTGTCTCTAGAATGTGTTGCACTCTGACACTCAGATGCAAAATTAACACAAAAAAGAACAAGCACACATTCCAGTGAAAATCTGAGCCTACTTAGAGCAAAAACTGAGCATACACCTGTCCCGACTTCAGAATATGGCATATACCATTCTGTGAGGACACAGAGATTAATACATGCATGAACACTCTGTTTGAACTCCTCACAACAATTACTGTTTCATATAGTTCAACTGAAAAAAAGTAACCATTTCTCACTTAATCCCTTGTATACACACATGTCACTTTTGATCACACATTGGGAAGGGTGCTCAGACTGAGAACACCTGGCACACCTGACACTGTCTGAAATTAATCTTCCACAATTCAATGCAGTTGCATGCAAAATCTCTTAAATGAACTTGCACCTTCACAGAGCAGCAAAACCCTGTTGGCAAAAGGACATCCCTTTTCCTGCCCTAATGGGAGTTTGCCATCATTGAACAAAATGTCCTGGAAGACATGTGCTAGGAATGGTTTTGTCAAGATTAATAAACAGATGAAATGTCAAATACATTGCCATTATCATAACATTTCCAGAAACTATTAAAGAAAGCAGTACACTGTCATGAACTCAACTTTAAAAAAAAAAGGTGGATTCTCGCAATTCAATCTAACATCTAAACTACCACAGAAAGTCATACAAAGTTTCTCAAAAGTATAATTAAAGAAACAATCATGCTTTCAGACATTATGAGACTTTAAAAATGTAGGGTTTATTTTTACTGATAAAAGAACAAGCAGTGCAAAAATAAGTGCCCTCTTTCTCGAATGTGTCAGACACAGTTATGACAGAAATCCCATTAACAAAATTCCCTTGTGCATGACTCATTTTTACTTGTCACTTACAGAAAGAACTCAGATTTTATGTACCTTTAATTATCATCTTCCAAGAAAAAGCCGTTTGCCAACAACAGCAAAACAAATTAATATTTCACATTAACACACAAAACGGAGCATTTCATAGAGAACTTGCTAGGTACCAAGCAAAAAACCTGAAAAGCAAAGACATGGAAACACAGGGCAACCAGCAATACCTATCCTATCCATTTCTGCAAAATGTAGTAACATGCAATAAAGGAGTTAAAAATCAGTCTAATTTGTTAAGACAAAGACACAAATATTTTGGTATCAATTATGTGACAATATGACATGTAAAGTTTTGTAGGTACTTAAGACATATATATTCTTCATCGTGTTATGATTTTTTTCAGATTTTTAAGGCAATTTTTAAACCTAGAAAATAATGCTCAGTTTAGAGTATGTTGTATCTAAAATCTACTGCAAATTATAGATATGCATTTTCAGCATCACCACATTTTAACATGGTTTTTATCTGCTAGAAGAAGAAAAGCAGAAACATTCTACTTTACACAAATGATGAGCCAGAAAACAGTATCATATGCAATACTGGTAAATGAACTGTAATCGGTTCAATTCTGTCCTATTAGTTCTTATTCCACTAGAAACACTACAATGTCAGAGACCTTTGCAGGGATATTTCCCGCTTAAACAAACAATCTAATTACTGCTAATCTTAGTTTAAAAGAAATCAGGTAAGTTCCTTTGTCATTTAAATGTAATATTAATTAATCAAATGAAATTTCAAAATATATGACATTTTAGTTTATAGATTAGTATAAACATGCAATTACTTCCATTTTGTTTACACTAAAACAACTTGTATCTGCAGCAGTCATTCACACAGCAAAACAAGAAGTATATTCTTAAAAGAAGAAAAAAATACGTTAAGTGATGCATATACACTCTCTAAATGTGTCACAACAAGATGATAATCAACAAGAAGTCAATACAATCTATTTAACTCCACTACAGGAATATATCTTTGTTCCCCATAATAAAACAACCAAAGAACTTAAACACTAAGGGTTAAAAAAATTTTCCAAGTTTAAATATACAAAGAAACCGCACTCAAGTATTTGAAATAGATTTTCTGCTATGATATACATTAGTATTCTACCTTACTTAATTTTAACTCATTTGATGCTTAGGTTTACAAGCAAAATTTTGTCCCTTAAGTAATCCTGCTTTCAGTACATAAATACTGGTGAACAACAGTATCCGAAGCATGGCACAGGCTCCTTTCAGTCATGATTATTAAAAATTTAAAAAAAGAAGAGACAAACAATTAATAATACATATGTTCTAATAAATGTTACTATTACTTGGTATGAGATTAACATTAATAATAATAATAATGTTACTATTACGTGGCATCAGATTTTAGCTAAGATCTCATTATTCTGTACAGTTCCATGTTTAATAACCCTTTTGCTATCAGCTTTCAACCACCTTTTCTTTCTTATAATCATTAACTAAAAAAATCTCTCCTTTGATTCTACCAAATGCTTTCACAATTCTCTTACCTTCTCAGTCCAAAAAACTAAAAGAGATGCTGTTAGAGTAACTTAGAGCTAACATTTAACTTGCTGAAAAGTGCAGGTTGAACAAAATATGTAATAGTGTCTAGGAAAGCATTGTTAAAATCAACATATTTGGTACAGCAGAGGAAACCAGAAAGCAAATCAATCTACCAGAATTATAAATAAGTGAAATGGATCACACCAGTCATTAGCATAGACAACTGATGTCCTTCATTATCAAAATGAGAGAAGAGGCATAAAAAAAAATATGGTGAAAATCTATTATCCCTAAAAAGGGAAAATCTATTATTTAAGGAGCTGTGAAAAGTAATCATACAGTGCAGCATTTCTCAACAGTTAGGCTTCATTCCCAGGGAACTCAGGAGGACTGGGAAGTGTCATTACAGTCTAAAACAGAAAGCCTTTCCTCATAGGCTACCCTGTAACAACAAGGGCTGGCACATGGCACTGGAAATTTTTGGTACCTTAGATCACTTGGTAGGAAAGTGACTGTGATGCCTACTGAGTTATGAGACTTCAGCAGCCCACAATCCAGATGAAGATCCTTGATCTGGCCCACCCAACTACTGGCAGATTTCACACCAGTCAAAGATTGAAAGTAAACAAAATCCTGCTCTTTATATTGCCCCCCGAGCAACTTTATGAAGATGTTCCTGCTCATTGCAGGGGGGGGTTGGACTAAATGACCTGTAAAGGTCCCTTCCAACTGAAACTATTCTATGATTCTGTATTTCTGCTACACCTCTCAAAGGGCAAATAGTTCAGAAGACATGTTGTATGACAAAATAGAGGTAAGAAACAATACTCTAAAACCTGTCAAGAGTAACACAGTCTACTCTCCCAGTTACTACAAAATCAGGAATCACAGAAATACAGAATGGTTGAGGTAGGAAGGGACCTGTTGATGTGCCAGCTGTGCAGCAGCAAGTCTATTGTTTATATTACCAATCCCATCCTTCTAAAAGAATAAACAAAACAAAACCAAAAAAAAGGCCAGTGCCCCAAGAGTTTTCTGGATTCAAAATGCCATAGAATTAATTTAGACATGCTGTGGGAAAGGAAATCCACTTGAAGTGAATGATTACACTCACTTTCCACCTGTAGAACTGTGCAATGACTGCCATAGGGAGTTCTTAGGGCTGATCCCTGTCCAAACAGTACTGCAAGACTTGCACATCCTTTTAGAATGCTACATGTGCTTGGTTTTGGTCTGCAAATTTATCTAAATGGAAAAATCAGTTGTAAGTGGGTGTTTTTTAACTCGCATTCTGGATATCCAGCAGCCTATATGTGAAAGGACTTAACAAATGGCAACTGATCATTTTGGATCCTCAGGAAAGATGTAGCCTGAAGTGTAGTGGGAAAGGCCACAATGCAAACACGATTCACTTCTGATCTGTGGTGCAAAATACATGCTCCAGAAGCTCCATTCTCCATGAACAGTCCAGAAATACAGATGGCTGCAAATCCATGACATTTGTAATAAGGTATCAAAAGATAATGCGGATCAATTTTAGATACACGTATGTGCGTTGTTTGTGTTCATAATTGGCTGCATCTTTTCTATTTGACAGCATTTTTCATGACTGCGCAACTGACTTCTCATTAACTCAATGGATTGCAAAGATCTGTGTGTTCGCTTACAATTATGTGATAATCTGGGAATACTAAATATCACAGTAGAAAAACACCATACATCTGCAAACTCCTAGGACATATAATCGTATTGCAGTTGCATTATAATTCTAAACTTCCAAGTTTCATGACCAAACAACTTGAGATTATTTTTAGAACTAATCTCTGGATAAGAACCCTTTTGAACAAAATAAACATATACAAGCGATCCTTTTACTGTCCCACTGACCAATGGGACAAGTTACATTCACAGTTAAGATTCCTATACAACCAGCTGAACCAGAGACATAGTAAATGAACTTAGCAAAGACAGCCTTCCCCAAACTGCATGTCTTTTCAAAACATATTTCTTAGACAATTTCAGTAAAGTCAGTGAGGTGATTGAGTGAGTCGAAATTTTTTTAATAAAGCCTTGAAACTCCTTCAAAACAAAAGCAGATTCTTACTGTAGTTCTGTGGAACAAGTTCTGGGTTCTTCGGTGTTTTGAGTTTAAAAGACACATCTCCAATAGTGACAGTATCACCTAAAACAAAGAAAATAAGTCTTTTAGTTCTTACATACTTAGATACTTCTAAGGTCCTTAAAATTTAAATCATAGGCCTGCAGTGTGTTCACTATGTGTTCACAAAGCAGCCTCTAATGTGTTTGTGTTTCCTAATTAGGCTCTGCTGCTTTTCAGTAGATCAGGTACCTGGACAATTAACATTTAATTAATATTCCCTTTTCCTGTTTTTTCTTTTACTGCTGCTGTTATAACCCTATGCTACTCTGTTGGGATCTATGGAATTCAAGATCAGTGTAGAACCCTAATCCAGCTACCATTGTTGATTTGTTGAAATTAAATCCTTAGCACATCTGCTGGCAGAACTATCAGTGAGAAACACTCATAGGGGTGATGATTTTCCCGAGTTTTTAAGCAGTATCCTACCTCAACCTGGAACAGTATCTGGTGGAGGTTCAAAATTACATATTCATGCTGGTGGGCCCTTCCTGCACTCCCTGACTGCAGAACCTGGCACCTTTCCAAGGTTTGAGAGGTCTCAGGCATTTCTTGCTCTGGATTTCACCAAACCTAAAGCATCTGCCCATTTTACTTAATTGTCTCTTCACTAGGACCCCTGTCTTATCTGTTTCTGCAACCACAGGCTTGAATTAAGTTGCAGGGCATGTCCTGTGTACTTTCTCAACTAAATCAAAAATTAAATCTAGTTTGCAGTCAGGGAACGGGCAAGCACCAACACAGCAGCGGTCACACTGAAAAAGAGCACAACACCCAAAACCCAGGAAAATGAGCTTTAGACTGGTAACAAACCCAAAGTTTATTTAACTTTCAAGAGTTTGGGTCACATAAATGAGTTCACAAGTTTTAAGACCATGAAACTGAGATGACTCTAGTAAAATTACATTTTTCCCATTACAGTTGCTAAAGATAATACCACCTCCACTGCACTGTAGTGCATGCATGAGGATGGAGAGGATTACTGGAGTAAGACTGCTGCACAGGGGTATAGGTTTGCCACAGCACCCTGATTACACCACCTTCCATGAACTGAGGCCAAGTTTTAGAACTGTCTCTTGTGTTTGTGCTTTTCTCAGAAGTGAGATGTAGAAAGTACAGAGCCCACAAACAGGATCCAACTCTATAAATGCTCTTGTAGATCTGCCCTCTGTCCTACTCCAAGAGGAACATCCAAGAGGACCCAGTCCACAGTTGCCTATCTCCAGCACCGTGAAACAGGTCAAACAGTTTGGAAGACCAATGCTGGAACCAGAAAAGGGAGATGCTGAAGAAGTGGCTTGTCCAAATCAAAAGAGGCAACTAAAACTCCTCCCACACATGCAGTAGCTCTCCATCAGCCATCACTCTAGTTTTGCACTCAAATGCAGTACTCTTCCAGCATACCCAGACATTACTGCTCATCTCACTGAACTGAGAATCCCCCAGCTCTGACATGGTTCACACATTTCATGGGAAAGGACTAGATTTATACCATCCAGAGTAGAATCACCTACAAACAGGAAGCAGTGAAGAAAGGATTATAGCTGATTTCCTCCTAAACTGAAGGGCTTGACAAGCAAGCAGAGACTAGGATTCACAGCCTGACATACATGTCTGCACATGGGTCTTTATGTTGTTTCTGGAGTCTAAATAAGCAGCCCTTCATTTTTCCCTAAAATATTGGCAAAAGGTAGTAAGCTGGTGATTCCTCCCACGTTTTATGCAACAATACAATTGCAGTAATACAGTGCTCCAATAGCTTGCCAGAAAGTGGGGCATAGGCAACAGCAGTTCTGCCATATAAAAGGTGGAAAAGGTTCTGGTTCTAAGGGCAAGCAGAAGAAAGCAGTTCCCACTCACCATGCTAGAGCTAAGCACCCTGCTTTGATTGTACAAGAGCCCAGAAGTGGAATGGTTCCAAACAGAGCTAGGCTAAGCTAAGAATTAGGCAGCTATCTAGGACTTCAGCTCCTTTTCTGGCCCTCACTGAATTTTCATTTCAAATGCACCAAAGAGTACTGTGCCCTCTTAAGCCTGAAGCATTCAAATGCAGTCCAAAAGAAAGTCCTGCAACAGCTTAGAGCCCTGATCCTGATTCTGGGAATTCTTACATAAAAGTCACTAAAGAACAGACATAAGCACTGCAGGGACTAAAGTCTAGTGTTTGGCTATCCCAGTGTTTTGCCAATTTCTCTACGTTAAAAAGTAAGAAAAACTATTTTACAGACTAAGCATCATCTCCCTTTCCCTTTCTTCTACTGCAGTTCCAAGCTCACTCCTTCTCACTGGGGAGCAGCTAACGGGGATCATGGCAGGGCATCAATATTTTTGCCACCATGCCTTTCTAATCTGGGCCACCCATGGTGATGGCATGAGGGGAAGCCATATGAAGAGTGGCTGAGGTCACCTGGCTTGTTCAGCCTGGAGGAGACTGAGGGGAGACCTCATTGCAATCTGCAGCTTCCTCATGAGGGGAAGGGCAGGAACAGGAATTGATCTCTTCTCCCTGGTGACCAAGGAGGCATGAAGCCATGTCAGGGGAGATTTAGGAAAAAGCTCTTCACCCAGAGTGTGGCTGGGCACTGGAACAGGCTCCCCAGGGCCTGTTCTGTCCCCAGCCTGACAGAACTCAAGAAATGTTTGGATAACATGCTCAAGCACATACTGTGATTCTTGGGGCACATTCCTGTGTAGGACCAGGAGTTGATGATCCTTGTGTGTCCCTTCCAGCTCAAGATATTCTATCAATCTATGGTTCTATGAAAATGCGTCCAAGTTGATGAAAACACCCTAGGAGCCCAGCACTTCCTGCAAAAGTTGATACCTCTCTCATGAGCTCAGCCTGGAACAATTTTTACATTCTAAAAAGAACAGGTTGCCTTACATATCCCTAATAAATTAGTGACAGTTTATTTTCTCTGAATCTCCCAGCCAACATGCAATGAGACAAGAGTGTATGATTAATTAGCTCCTAGCTCAAATCACCTCAGCTCAACAGTAAATACTACCTCATGCATACACAGTCTTCCAAAACCCAGTAGGACCATGATGCCAAAACAAGATGTCAGACTTTTTCAATACATTAGGATGATGGTATCATCTACAGGTTAGAATTCCAATTATCCAGTTTATTAGCACAGTACTGAAAAGTCTTAGTTGATTTCCTGCATTCCCAAATCACAACTAAGTTTGCTCTAGGTGAAAAATGGAAAATGCATCACTCCTTGTGGTATTTATGTCAGTCCATAACATGCTAACCCTTAATCAACATATCTAACTAGGTTCAAAAAGGATTCCAGACATCAATGGACCCTACAAGCTTTCATGAAAAGTGGGCTGGGAGGGAACTATACATAAGATGTGGTGAGAGCGGAGCACACAGCCAGAGTATTCAGCTTTTAATAGGTTTGTTGCTGCCTGGAGACAATGTTGCCTCCAGCTTGCATCTGTCCAAAAAGCAAAAATATTAGCAGTGTTTAATAGAACCTTAAGCAATAATAAACCAAGACAGCAGAGTCCATTTTCCTAGCTAAATGAGCAGAGGGAGGATTAGCCCACTAATCTTATCACACACTTCCACCTGGGCTATATTTTCTTCTCTCAATTTGTTTCTTCTGTACTTGCTTAAAAACTCATGTTTGGTTAGTCCATTTCCACTGCATTTCCAAACCCTTTGAACAGAGATGTCATTCTGGACAGGCTCTTTCCAGTGTTTCACCAGCTGGCAAGGAACTGATAACAGCCTGCTTGGTAAAATGGTGGTGTTAAATCAGCAAGACCCATAATTTGAGCACATGTATCCCAAATTGTTTGACTACATGGCAAATTATGGAACAGCCCCTGTATACTCCAACCCATCCCACAAGCTACCACCACACTATTGTGGAGAAGAGCCATACCCACAGGATGTTGTGATGGAGACTAGAGGCTGTATCAGGCTTGCTTAGGCAAGCAGTGTAGAAGATGTGCTTCTGCTTTCTTGTCTCCCACAGAGAAAACAGTAATCTTAGATACCACAGTCTTTGGGGAAAACGGTGCGATACAAGCAGTGTCCAATGTACACAAAGAAACATGGCTGCAGAAACAAAACAGGAGCCAAACAAGCCAGAACCCAAAAGGTAAAGGACAACCCTTTCATGGGGTAGACAGGATACAGACACAGCAGGTCTTTTGAGAGTCCATGCAATAGGGTCAGAAATTGGCACCACATAAAGATAAAAATCCAGTAACAAACAGGATCCTGAAGAGACTCTTTCTACTGCATCTGGAAGACAGGTGTGAATTGCACCTCTGGCAACATGCAAGACCTCTGGCAACATGGACATGGAGCTACCCAGTAACTGCAGAGCACTGAATGATATGCTGTCTTCTTTAGAGCGACATTTTAGATAGAAACAATATTAATATCTGTATCTGCTTTGTACAGTAACTGACAAGGGCTCTTCAGTTGAGCAGGGCTATTTCTGCCACTCAGTCCACTGTGGGCTACTGAACAGAAAGGCAGCTCCAGCTCCAAGCCCCAGAGAAAGGCAGCTCCAGCTCCAAGCCCCTGAGCTGCAGACGAGGCAGCTGGAGGCTGGGAATGCACTTTGGCAGGGTACCCCTCCATGAACATTCCGTGCTTTTCTTCCCCAGCATCTCCTACTCACTGCTTGCCAATACAGAATAGTAGGTTTGATGGACCTTTGTTCTGATCCACTGTGGATGATGTGATGTTATAATCTCAGTAAGAAGGCTTTCTGAACATGCAGTCTTACTGTGCACTTGGCACGTTTGATTGGTCTTAAAAGCTAGTAAGTATCACACCAACTATCCCCTCCTCGCCTCTCCACCTCCCAAGAAGACACTATTCCCTAATCCTACTATTTATTCCTTTATGCTGAAAAGAAAAAGCCACTGCTTTTTAAATTATTTACAGAAACACTGGCCATATCTGAAGATAAACAGATTGCATATCAACTACACGTTAAGAACTTAAAAAGTAGAAAAAAGTTTCATTCTACTTACCATTTTTCTGGTAAAATAACACATTAATTTTTAAAAATCAGATTAATGCATTTGAAAAGGCTATTTTAAAACAAAGAAATTAAGAAATCCTACTGCAAAATAAACCACCCTGAACAGATCTATATATACGAATTTCATTTTTTGAGTACACAACACAAATAGTTTCAATCTCATGTGTAAATCACATTTGTATTATCCATGTTTTTTAAGACACTACAATGACGCTTCAGGAACGTTATGTTTTTAGGTTGCTGAATTTATTGCCTTTCGGACTCTTTAGTCCTGAAAATAGGTGAGATTAACACACTTTCCCTAGTATATTACACATTCACTTGTACACAGATCATCCATCTGGTTTCAAAAGCCAACAACAGCAAGAGCATATTAAAACTGTGAAGGTGCTAAGCTCTGCTAATATTCATTTCTGTGTGATAAAATCACACCAGTTAAAGGAAAGTCTGAAATCTATATTATATTTAAATGTATATTTCCAGGTCTTAATTTCATTCTAATGTGAAGGAGGGGGGAAAAAAAATGCTTTGAACTGATATGTATTGAGCACATTTCCATAAAGAAACAGACAAGAGTGGAAGCCCTTAGTAATCCTTGAAGAGATGACTTACTTTGAAGAAACAGGAACTATACTTTCCAGGCTTTTTCTTTTTCCTTAACTTTTCCAAATACATTATTTAAAGGAGGAAAACAAAAAGGCAGCCCTATAACTTACCTCTTTTTTACATTTCATAGTGATTCTTACTGGCTGTCTTTCTGGCTGCAAATATTACAGTCACTCAGCAACACTGTCACCTCTTCTGCACCTCATATCAGTATTGGAAACCTCCCTAACACATGAGTATGAGGGACAGGAACCTATTCCCTGCACTCACAAGGTTTGTTCCTTCACCACCAGTGTCTTCAGACACAGATGAAGTTCAGCTCAGCTCCTGTCAACAGGACACTGCAGTCTGACAGCTGCTGCTGACTAAAATAGATGAATGTTTACACAACAAAATCTATCTCCAAGCTTAGCAAAAAAATCCACTAAAGTTGCCTTTTTTATGGGCAAAAAAGTCTTTCCCTCCAAGAAAACAAAATAATTGCTTCAAACATAAAATCTGAATATTACTCAATTTCTACTCAACATTCTTTTTAGACCGTCTATTTTTTTAATTTTCGGTTTTGAAGCTAACACTAGATTTTCCAACTGTCTATTTTAGCCTAATGAATGTCTTTACTGGTTACAGTCCAAGGGTCATTAAACCACAATCTTGGTATTTACTCCAGGAAGAAAACCTTCTCATTCATTTTCCTGCATTAGTAGGAGATCAACAATATGAATGCAGAATCTTATCTGACATTGATCTCTGCTCTCTGGTGACCAGGGATAAGACTCAGGGGAATGGCCTGAAACTGTGTCAGGGGAGATTGAGGTTGGGTATCAGGAAAAGGTTCTTCACCCAGAGGTTGGCTGAACCCTGGCACAGGCTCCCCAGGGGAGTGGTCCCAGCACTAAGCCTGACAGAGCTCAAGAAGCATTTACACAATACTCTCAGGTACAGGGTGTGACCCTTGGGTGCCCTGCACAGGGCCAGGAGCTGGACTCGATGATCCTTGGGGGTCCCTTCCAACTCAGCATGTTCTATGATTCTATGATCCAGCCATGTAGGAAGCATACAATCTTTACTTAAGCAAGAGTTATTTGTTTGGGCCAATACCCTGAAAGTAGGGAGTCTGATAATGCTCAATTACAAAAATCTTATGAGGTGAAAAGCCAATTTTAAATGTTTCATATCATGACAATCTTACACAGACTTGATACATTTCAGAGTATTTCTTCATAATACATTTATCATGTGAATGACAAGTTAAGATGCCCATTTTATCAATCACCAAAACACTTCAGAAATACTGTTCATCTTCAACCTCCTGCTCAACATCAGTTTGCCACCAAGGTGAGATCTAATGAGCGGTGGCTCTGTCTGACTGAATCTCAAAAACCTTCAAGGACAGATGATCCACAGCCATTCTAGCCAACCTCCTTCCCTGCTGTATTCAACCAGACATCCACTGCAAGCCCGCAGCCTTTTCACCAAAACCGCTACTCAGCCAGACCCCTCCCAACAACACTTTAGTCCAATAGTAAACCTTTCTACTTCTTAAACTTTTTCACGTTTCTGTTGCCCCAGTTCTCATGTTTATCAGGGCCCTTCTGGACTAAATGTCTTGCACTCTGACAAGACAGTAGGGATTTTGTCCCTACATACTAAATTGCATTTTTACACTCCTGCTGTCTGTCCTTACTTCCCCTTCTTGTATGCTCCCCTTTTGTGTTTTAGTTCATTGAGAAGCTCCCTGCTTGGTCAAACAGGCCTCCTGCTACTGTGGAATGGTTTGTTCCTGAGCTGCCATTATGCTTTCTTTAAAAATTTTCAAGCTCTCCTGTGCACCTTTCATCTTCATGGTTGTTATCCAAAGGATTCTACCTACCAATCTCCTGAGTAAGTGAAAGCTTGCAGTCCTCAAGTTCAGGATCCTAATTCTGATGTTCACCTTCCCAGCCTTCCTCCAGATCTGCAGCTCAGTCCTGTTCCAGTCACTGAGATCCAGGCTGCCACCTATGACCAAACTGGTCACAGCTCTTCCCTACTTGAAAGCAGCAAAGTGAAGAGTTAACCCTGACCAGTCCATCTGGCATCCACGTTACAAAATTTTTACCAACACAGCCCAGGACATACCAAGAGCACACGCATGGTGCCAGATTGCCCTTCTAGCTGAAGTGTGCATGGCTGAAATCCCCCACAAGCATGAAAGCTCATGTGTGGGAGGTTACTGCTAGCTGTCTGTAGAAAGCGATATCCACCAGCTCCTCTCAGTCACACGGTAACAGATGCCCACCGCATTGCCAGTGCTCCCTTTCAAATCTTCTGTAGCCAGTACTACTTGTGTGAAAAATCAGCTCAAAGTGTTTTAAAACTGTATGAAGATTTCTGGATTTCTGAAGATTACATTTTGCTCAATGGAGAAAAACCAGACTATCTATTTTAAACTGAGCTTAGATAGCAAGTACATTAGTAATGTATTTCAACTAAAATGAATCTACGACTGAAAATCAACAGAATTGTTTTTGAAACTTCACATTTACTGAAAAGCTTTGCAAAATAGACAAAACAGCTTTAAAATTAGCTATGGCATTGCCTACAACTATCCTGAGTCCCTGAGTATGCCAAGCAGACACGACTTCAATCTTATGTATTAAACTGCACATGACTTGTAGAACACATCAATACATATCAGGCCTGTAACAGCTGTTTAACAGAAAAAATTAAATTTCAAACAACTGCCAAATATTAAAACTCAGAAACCATTTACTGGCATCCTGTCATGGACCAACAGTGAAGCTCAACAGAAGTTGACCTGCCTGACATTCCACTCCTTTGCTCCAGCTACATCAGCATGTCTAATAAAATACACCATATTTTTTACCACAAACCTTTTCTCTTCTAAATGTTAGAATAATTTGAAATAACCCAGGCATAATTCTGCAAACTTTCAGACAACTGGCTTTGAAAATTTAGATCCCCATTTGCTGCCTTCTAAGTTGTGTTGTCGCAACAATCATACATAAGGCCTCACCCTAAATCAAATCCCTGGAATTGTTTCAGTCACCACAATGCAGCCCACTAAGTACAACTACGGAGACAATGAACAATTATAGGAATGTTATGAGAAAGAAGAAAAAATTAAGTCTCTTAAATAGGTTTTGTCAGTGAAAAAAAATATTGTCAGAACCACACTCACAGCTGTCAACATGTGAATTTGAAAAAAGATAATGACCCAGGTAAAGCTGGAAAAAGGAATGTGCCAGAAAGCATTTACACCCATCATCAACCAGCTCTTTTGTCTTTGGACAGTGACAGACCCAGAAAAAAACCCACTCATAAACACACAGTCAAATTCATAGTCTTCTTTCAGATTATCAATTTTTACCACAATCAGTTAGATCCTGCACACTGATGATTAACATTATGGCATTCTGAAGTGTGAAACAGTTTTCTCAAGTGACTATGTTTTACTCAGCACGTACACTTGTATGTACTACTCAGATCTTTTAGGCTTTAAATAGAAGTTTGATTAGGAACTGGAATTGACCAGGTTTTGGAAAGCAGAGGAAGTGAACTTGGACAAGCAGTGCTGCAGAAAACAGCAAATGTAGCTATACAAGTGATGAAGTGTAAGTTATTTTATGTACACTGAGCAGAAAAGCACATGAGAAATGTTCATCTGCCTGTACTATCTGACTGGCAATGGTTTTTATTTTTCCAGTTCTTCAGTTTTCATCATATTCACCATTTACTCCCTCTAAACCCTTAAAGCATCTCCAACATTCTATATTCTGTCGGCTTTTAAAAAATATGTATATTATGTATAGATTAAAATAATTAAATAACAGTGAACTGAGTTATGTACAACTTAACTTGGTTCAGCTCATATTGCATTTAAAATAATTCATCACAAGTAACTCTACAGTCTACAAAAACACAATGCTTTTCAGTCTTTTAGAAGAAAACATGAAACTGCATTAAAAATTATTCTGACAGTCAGCCTTCTACAACATTTGCTACTATAAATCGTTTCCCTCATTAATTAAGTTGTGCAAACCCAAACCCTCCATAGATTATTTCCATTAACCTTTTGTCATGCAGTCTCTTTCACTTTGAGACTTCTCTTAAGTTTTACCACTTGATAGCTTTAGCAATTCCTCCACAGCCACCAGTGAACCAGCAAGCCACATTCACTTTGCAAAGACCGAGTTGAAAAGCTAAACATGGCTTCTTCACATGTAACAGCACAAGATCAGGCAACAGTTTCTCCCTTACAATTAAAAGGTACCAGGACAGACAGCAAATCCAACCTGGCAGAGATGTCACATTCAAATTAATGGGTACACAACAATTTGCTGTTTAGTTGACTCTTAACAGCTTCCAGCCTTTTCAGACACATTTTGTTTATCTATGGAAGAGACATGCAACCTCAACACTGCTTACAACAAGAATTGTAATTACAGCAGCTGTACAGAAATAGCAAAAACACATATGGTACAAAAAATGTCAGATCATCCCTTGTAACTTCAGTATCCTCAAAGAAATGCTAGGGTCTGCAAGTAGACATGCAAACATTTTAAAAATTAATTTAAAAAACACCCACAAAGCAAAACAGGAAAAAACCAGTATTCTTAATATCAAGGTCCCTAATTCACAGAAACACAGGAAGGACTATAAAAAAATGAGATGTCTCAGGAGCTGGGAGGGTAAATATCCCTCATATTATCTACAAGATTCTCTAGAGCTTTGAGACTTAAATCTTTCTACCAAAACTCTTACCGTCATTGATTGTAACTGCTATTATTCACATACATACAGAATGTATTCATGAATATTGCTGAGTTAAACTCAGTTACATTCCATAGCTCATTTAAAGTGATGAAATATTTTTAGCAACGCTGTAATTTGCTACCGTTTACATCGTTAAATTTCTTTTTGTTCTTAAGATTACTCTCCCCCACAAAGGACTGAAAAGTGTTGAGCTACCTTCTTCAGGTGTTTGTTTTACCTGACTCCACTTCATTGTTAACTTGTTAACTTTCACTTTAATTTATTTGAAGCTAAGTAACTCTAGTCTTTCCAGTATTTTTCACAAATAAAATATTATCTATTCACAAATTCTTGAAGGAATTTTATGGCTCCTCAAAAACTTCCTTCTTGAGTTACTTCTCTGAGACTAAACAAAGAAATGAACTTGTCAACTAATAAACATTTGAAAATATTAAAATTGAGAGAAATGATAAAGGGATGTAATTAAGAGCTTTAGCAAGTACTCCACCGTCAGAATCACTTGCAGATCACTACTCATCATTCTCTCTGTGCTTAGGAGCTTTGTTGCTTTTGGCATCCATCCTGAGAAGTGTCAGTTACCACAGGCATATGTCACCCTTTCCAAACGCCACTTCTACTCTGCACAGGCCCGTCACCTGTCTCAAGGGTTACCAGAGGATATTCCAGGGCAATTCAGGTCATCCCTCATGGCATCTGCCGGCTCAAGGTCAAGCCCTCTATCTCACTACCATATGCTGTCGGCACACTCAGACACGCACCAGCCTTGGCAGCCCCTGACACAAACACTGAGGCTCTGCCTCAGCTGAAAGCGGAAGCCATGTGATGCAGGAACAGAAAGCATGGGAAAATGTGACAGACGCCCGGCAGAGCAGAGTGGTTCTCACAGGCACGGGCTGCAGGACTGCTCCCTGCTTCACCGAGAGTGAAACACTTGGACCAGAAGTTGTGACAAGCCACACTAAGAGTCCCCGCAAGCCTGTAACTGAACTCTGCCCTTTCCCCTTACGCCACAGAATCACAGAATCAATGAGGCTGGAAAATAAGACCATCTGAGGTCATTGAGTGCAACCTGCGCCAAAACACCACTATGTTAACTACACCACGGCACCAAGTGCCACGTCCAGTCATTGCTTAAACAACCTCCCTGGGAAGTCCATTCCAATACTTAATCACCCCTTCTGCGAAGAAACTCTTCCTAAAGTCCAGTCTAAATCTCCCCTGGCGCAGCTTGAGGCTATGCCCTCTCGTCCTGTCAGTTGTCACCTGGAAGAAGAAACTGACCACCCTCCTTTCAGGGAGCTGTAGAGAGTGATAAGCCCCCCCCGAGCCTCCTTTTCCCCACGCTGAACACCCCCAGCG
This sequence comes from Pardalotus punctatus, assembly GCA_013400915.1. Taxonomy (NCBI): domain Eukaryota; kingdom Metazoa; phylum Chordata; class Aves; order Passeriformes; family Pardalotidae; genus Pardalotus; species Pardalotus punctatus. Next base: position 210,543 of record VZTX01029166.1, on the reverse strand, counting down.
CCCTCAGACGCTCCGTATGGGATCTGCACTGCAGTCCCTTCAGCAGCTCCGCTGCCGTTCTCCGGACCCCCGCACTCACGAGCGCGACACACAGGGGCGGCAGTGCAGCCTGGACAAGCTCCCAGCCCAGAGGGCGGCACCTGCCTGCCGGCCTCCCCACGGCCCGGTGGCAGCGCTGGGGGCTGTGGCTGTGGCCGGGGCAGGGGCAGCCGGGGGAGGCTGCGGGGGCCGAGGCACCGGGGGCCCGGGCTGGGTTACCTGAGCTGTGCAGCGCCCTGACCTCGGAGCGGCCGTACTGCGCCGCGGCCGCGCCGCCGCCCACCACCTGCCGCAGGAGCAGGCGGACCCTGCGCGCAGCAGTACCCCCGGCTCCGCCGCCCAAGCACAGCACCCGCGACGGCATGGAGACCGCGGGGAGACCGGGAGCGCCGCGGGCACAGAAACCGGGACCGCCGCCGCCGGGCCGAGCGCGGNTCTTTTCATATGAGGGAGGCTGAATTCCATAGCTGGACACGTTTGAAACAGCCTGGAGAGGCAGGCGTGGGCAGCGGTGGCTGAGGTAGATCCGTGCGCCGAAGGTATTTCCTACCTCTGATCTCTCGAATGCTGCTGCGTTCATGGGCCCTCCTGCCCCAGTGCCGCCCCTCGCCTGCGCTCTCGGGATTCGGGCATTTCGTACTTCGGGAGGAATTTGTGTTACTCCGGAGTGACGTTTGGCTTAGATGTGAGATTTTTGTAAAAGGTCATGTTGCAGAAATAGATTTCAAAACTGGCTTTTTCCAGCTAAAGGTAATGCTCTTGGATTTATGTAAAAGCTCAGGAGTAACTTTTAGAATAATTTGTGAAAGGCTGAAGCTTTCACGATAACGAACTAAGCCTAGTTTCAAGGAAAATCCAGTGGAGACTTGGATCTCAGCACCAGTAAAAAGACGGTGAGGGACCTTTATGGAGATAGAAGCCAGAGGCAAGCCACCACCTTTATCACCTGTACTTCAGGTTTTGGGTGTCTCAGCCAGAGGATTTTGCTCCAGTAAATCTCCCATTTCCTGTATGTTTCTAGCACTGACCAATTATCCCAAAGGAAAGTCATTAAAGTGTGAGCTAAATATCAGGTTAAACATAGACAACTTAGACTTCTATGCCCCCATAAGATATTACCAACTATGAATGCTGGTCTAGTGATAGACGTTTCTGCAGCTCAGTGTTAAGTGCATTAAACACTTGAGAGAGGTGAGCTTTGACGATCTTCAGCATTTCCTGTTGGCTGGAGTGTTGGTTAGGTATAATTTCTATTCTTAGTAACTAATATAGGTCTGTGAACCTGCTTTCTGAGTCTAAGGCAGGATAAACTAAATTGAAACATCCTTTTATGGATATTGCCCTAATTTCTTGTATGCTGAAGATCACAAATGCTAAAGGCTAAAGATGGGGCTAAGTAACAACAAGGTCTTCTGGAACAGACTAGAAGGCCAGTGAGGCAAAATAACAATGGAGTAGTTTATGAATGTATCTTAGCAATCTGGGATATTAAATTAGAAGACTACATTGATCCTCTTTGTCATATCTGTATAAAAAATAGTAATAAATAGTGACAGATAAGCAAGTAATTAAATGCATCACCTGAATGCTGAATAGGTTTATGCTATGCTGAAAATAAGGAGATATTTCAGTTTTGTACAGATTCACAGTAATTTCACACTGTGAATGTACAAAGCCTCCTTTTACCTCTGTGTATGTATATATATATATACACCTGTCAAACTAAATGCTTTAAGTTTCAGCCCTTTCTGAGTCATGTATCTATAAAATGGTTTCCTTTTTAAAGCATTGTCTTAAAATTCTGAATCAACTTCTCCAAAACTTCAAATTCAACCTTGAGTTCAGCCTCCAACTTTCCATTTGCAGCAAAAGAAAACTGTACTTACTGATTTTCAAACTGTTGCTGTGAAAGGTATAATGGAAACGTTGTTATCTCTGTGCATAATTATGGATATGATAATTTTTTTTGCATATCTACATGTATACACAAACAGATGCACAACTTGAATGTTACACTGTTTTTAGGCTATGCTTTCAGTCCTGTCAGCACTCAAAATTTAATATAATAGTATGAATATATAGAATCAAGCTTTTTCTTGAACCCATGTGAAATTTTGTCTGGCTACACAATAATAAATTATTGCTTGAGTACAGCATCCGCCTCACTTGCTAATCGTAGCTGATGCATATAGGCTTTACATATCTGGTACATGCTCAATCCTCTCTGTGGAAAGCATGATTCTGTCACTGGTTCAGTGCTGTCATGAAGTGGAAGGATTTAGCAGTCTGCATCTGGTGTGTTTGTGAAGGCTTTCAGCAAGATTTACAGCACTGGTAACAAACAGCAATTTCATATTTTCGATCCGTGACTTAACAGCACTCTTATTTGGAATGTCAAGTTTCTTAACAAAAATTCTTTTCCTTTGATTAAACAGAAAAGAACTTATTCCAAAGAGTGAGAGCTCTGAAAGCATCCCTCTGAGTTGACAGTCTCCAGACTATTCTCTCTAGTAGCTGTCAAGTACTTTGCTGTGTAGCTCTAGCTGCAGGACAAAATTAGACACAGGTGCAGACTGTAAAGAACAATGCATCATCTCTGCCTAGTTGAAGTCAGTTCTCCTACACAAGAACAGAGAAGACAGCTGAGATGAAATCCTGGCTTCATCTGAACTTCACAGGAGATCTCTCACTGAATGTGCTGAGGCCTGAATTTTACTGAAATGGTCTGGCTGAACTACAGTAATAGGAGTAAGTCAGTCTTCATTTACTGTTAAAGCTTTGCCTAGAGGGTAGGTCTAACATTAAACTCCTTTGAAACTATGTCCAGAGAATGTGAAGAAGCAAAAAAGGAAGTCTTTTAGAATTCATACAATTCCCTAGTGATGTGGATTCCATCTGGTGATACTAACAGAGAAAGTCAAGCCATTGATACAGGCCTTGCTTAGCATTAATTTTCCTGAGATCAAGAAGTTAGTTCTATATAATTTCTTTTCAGTTAGACAAAATTAATTTCCTTGGATTAAAACTTAGAGTTGTTTTCCCAAATTAACTGTAACCAATGATATCTTGCTTTAGATAGTAGATGTAGAGAGAGCCAGACTTGTTTTCTTCTGTTGTATATAAATTTTGAGCAAATATAAGTACTGATTTCCATGGAGCCACTCTAATTCACTATAATGAGTCTATGTAATATCAGAAGGTGCTTCTCTTGTATTAAATTGATTTGTAACAATATAAATCAAATAAAAATGGAAAAGCACAGCTGTTCCTGTTGACTTGAATCCTAAATTTGTCCCCTAGTTTAATCCAAGTTGATATAAAAAAGAAATGGATCCACCAATAAGATACGAAGGTTCTAATGTAAACTGTCTTATCTCCTAGTTCTTGCTAAACTGATTTTCATTCATTATGTATTTCTTTGTATTTAATGGTTATTAGAATATCCACCTCTTTCCTCTGCACTGTTATAAAATAAGCAAGAGTCAGTGCTAGATTTTGTTCTACGAATGGTGTTTATAATAGATTTCCCACCCCAGAATGTATAATCACTGCCTTTTTAGTTATGGATTTAAAGATTTTTGCTATCTCTTTGTATGACAACTTCATTCTAGAAATTAAAACCCACTCTACTGAAATCCACTCCATTAGCTTTCTTAGTATCTGTTCAGACCCCTCTGTCTCTGAGTTTTTCTGTGCTGTTTGCACTGTTACACTGAACTAAAACCACAAGGAAGGATAAAGTCATTGATTTTTGTAAGAAATCATGAAATAAAGAAATAATGGGCTAAGGATGTTCTTGCCATCTGATTGCTCAGTGGAAGGTTGACCTAACAGCCTCTAGCTACTTGGAAGTTCATTTCTTGAAGATCAGTATTACAGCCAGAAAGCCTGTATTTATTTTTTTTAAGCAACACAAAAGGTAAGAGAAACAAGTACTCTGCTGAGTGGTACTGCACATTTGAATATGTGTTACAGTATAAATGCTTAGAGAGTATAAAGGCCATGAGTGATGGCATCTGTAATTTCATACGCCAAACTCCATCTGTTTTCAGTAGTTTGTTACTCCACCATTCTTTAATAATTTGGGCAGAAATTTCACATGCTGAATTTCTGCTGCAGGTGGAACACTTCTTTTGAAAACTTGACCAAAAATAGCTTAGCCACTTTTCAAAAAAGAAAAGAGAATGTTTTACTCAGGAGCAGCTATAACCCTTATGTGACTGGGAGGGCTGCATGGCTGAGCAGCCGCATCACATGAAGGAAATGCTTACTACTTTCCTTGGTGTTACTGGAAAGTGGGGGGAGAATAAAGAAGATTAAAACCTCTGTCCTGCCTGATAAATCTGCATCTGGTTTTACCTACATGAAAACAGTTCTTAAATTAGGAACTTCACTGTACATGAGCTTTAGATCAAGGAGTAGAGTTCTACTAAGAGAGTCATGCTTGTTTCAGAAAGATGCTTTTTGATGACACCCTTTTTTTATTGTGTGTGTGTGTGAATCATGAGCTTCTGAAAACTGGGGAAATATGTAACAGTTAAACAGCTAGGTCAATATATTCTGTTTATATGAAGGATGGCCTACAATAAGACTGAATTGGTTGAGCCAGACTCTTATTTCTCCTTCATGGCCAGAGAGTTCTACAAAGGCACTTTCTGATTTACTTCAAGTGCTTCTTCAGAGCAGAGGGATTGGGAGCCAAGCCTCAAGGGACAGTTAGAAAATGGCGAATTAAGCACAAGGAACCTGAAGGGGAAGGAGGTGGGGGAGCATGACACCATTAAATGGATGTAGGGTGAGACTAAAAAGTTATCACAGAATTACAAAATAAGCCAAGTTGGAAGGAACCCTCAAGGATCGTTGAATCCAACTACCTGCCCTGCACAGGACAGCCCCAAGAATCACACCATGTGCCTGAGAGCATTGTCCAAACACTTGAGCTCTGTCAGGCTTAGGGCTGTGACCACTTCCCTGGGGAGCTGTTCTAGTGCCTGACCAACCTCTGGGTGAAGAACTGTTTTCTAATATTCTACCTAAACTTCCCCTGACACTACTTCAATCTGAGGAATTCAGGGATGTGTGTTTTAGAATTATAGAATAATTTAGGTTGGAAAAGACCTTTAAGATCATTGACTCCATCTGTGAACCCAACACTGCCAAGTCCAGCATTAAACCATGTCCCTAAGCAGCCCACCAACATGTTTTTTGAATACCTCTACCTCCCTGGGCAGCTTGTTCCAGTGTTTAACAGCTCTTTCTGGAAGAAATTTTTTCTAGTAGCCAAACTAAACCTCCCCTGGCACTACCTGAGGCTATTTCCTCTTGTCCTATCACTGGTTACTTGGGAGAAGAGTCCAACCCCTACCTGGCTACAACCTCCTCTCAGGCAGTTGTAGAGAGCGACAAGGTCTCTCCTGAGCTTCCTCTTCTCCAGGCTAAACAACCTCATCTTCCTCAGCAGCTTCTCTTAAGACCTGTGCTCCAGACCCTTCACCAGCTTTGTTGCTCTTCTCTGGACATGCTCCAGCACCTCAATGTCCTTCTTGTAGTGGGATGCCCAAAGCTGAGCACAGGATTCAAGGTGCAGCCTCACCAGTGCCAAGTACAAAGGACAATCACTGCCCTGGTCCTGCTGGCCACACTATTGCTGATACATATTAATCACCAATGTAGGGTATCAGCTCACTTGTGTCCTACTTGACTGATCTGTACTTGCATCAAACATATGCTCACTGGCACTGGTGTCCTTCCCTGTCTCCTTCATGGTCATGATTCTCTAAAACAAATCTTGTATTCTCTTCACCTACCTCAAGACTGATATAAAATATCTGCCAAATAAACTTTACTGGTTTTTAATGTTTTTTCTTTATAACTGGAGTGTTATACAACTGTACACAAAGCTGTTTTGTAGAATGGACAGGTAGTATCTGGGTAAAACACAATAGTTCCATCCCAGTGTCTTATGTGCCTATATTCTAAAGCTTTTTCAGATGCAGCCCACAGCTCAAAGGCAGCCACAAAATGTTAGTAGAGCTGTTACATTAAGACCTAAGCAAAATGTGATCAAATATTACCTGAAATCTTTATCCCTTTTCATGTTGAAATGGTAGGCTCCCTTTTTCCTTAAATTATAAACAACTTGGCTTTTGCTGATTATGTCTCTCGATGGACTGCCGTTTGTTGTCTACAGATGGTTTTACAGAATAACTTCCAAAGGGTCACTGGTGGCATGTGCCAGTGACCCAACATCATCAGTAAAATGCCAGATTTCCTGAAGATGGGATTAATATTGTCCTCCTATGATTCAACATCACCCATGTGAAGCACAGGCTAATTCCATGTATCACAAAGGTTATTTAAGTTTCAATAAACTGTGAGGCAATCTCACAAGCTCATGTTTGCTGTTCATTAACACAGCTTTACCATACTCTAGCTGCAGAACTTACATTAGTGCAGTAGAGCCTGAGGCCTTTTATGGGGTTTATACAATGCCAAAAGGTGAAAATACTTATTGCCTCATTTCTGAACATTTGACCTCTCTGTAGGCTTTTCTTTTATGAAAAATTGTCAACACATCTGGCTGACTGCAGGGTAGGGCTGTGAGTGACACACGGTGAAAAATTTAGCCCAGAACGAAAGCTGAGGTGAGCACCCAACTGTTCCATTTAGACATTAATATCCTAAATCCTTGCTTAAGGGAGCTGCCAGTGAATTCCCTGCTGGCATATGTTCTGGGTCCATCTAACAGGAGAGTTCACAGTCAGCAGCCTGACCCCTCAACCTTGTCAATGTCAATAAAATACACGAAATTGTGCCTTCTGTGCTATTATCTGTGGGAAGAGGAATAGTGGCCTGCATGTCATAACTGCATTAGCATTGCATGAACACTGAATGAAAACCTTCACAGGCTATACATGTACAAAAATGCAGATTTAAAATAGCTCTAAATTACCTGCTCTGAAATTTGAAATCCCACAGAGAGTTGTATTAATATAATCTCTTGTGTTTAATATAAATTAGAATGAATGAGATTACTTTTTTTTCTGGGAATTTCAAAGTGAAAATTTATTAAATCTGTTTTTAAAGAATGACCTAAAAAAATTATAAGAAATTAAAAAAAAAAAAAAAGAAAAAGCCAAGCCAGCAGTCATGAGGCCATGATAAGAAAAGTCCTTGAAAATGTTTGCCATTCATCTCTCCTGAAGTCCACATCTGAAGTGACGTAGAATCTTTATTTCTCATTACAAGACTATTTAACACAGGTCCTCCAGGGAAACTCCAACTTCACTAGAATTCTCTTAGTGTTTTCAGTAGAGCAGCATTGTCTTTTACAGAGTAGACAAAGACAAACCTTATACACTCTGATTGTTGTTTCAGCTCTTTGTTTTACTTCTCCATTACATTCAGATGAAACAGCTCAAATTGAAAATTAGAAACATTAACTGATTGAACCAAGGATAAATTCCAAAAGAAGAGGCAGGAGACACAAAAGCCTCTTTCTTTTTAGGTCAACCAGAATTTCAGTGTGTGTGAGTATGAAACTTACTTTCACTTGTTCTCTTTGATGTACTGTAGCTAGCTATATAATTTTATCAGACAGTCTGTCTGGGAAGATTCAATTTTACGACAAGTGAAAGAAATGTGGAAATGGTAATTATGAGGAGATTAAAGTAATGCAGTACCTAGTTAGCTCATACATTAAGAGGTGGATTTTTTTCTTTCTTTTACAAGTGGCTGTATGGTAAAAGAAACATTTTTAAAGTCCATGATGGAGCCTCTTAATTAATAAAAGATCTCAGATTCCTGTGAATGTATTTTCAGAATTGAAATATGGTATCTATCTGAGTTGGACGGAGTAACCCAACCCATCTCGACTTTCACTTGCTGTCCTCAGCAATGGTCCTTTGCTGTCCTAATATCTTAAATGGATTAATGTTCTAAGAATGCTTAAATGGGATTGTAGAGCTTTCGTTTACACTTGGGACAATATTCTTCTTCATTCACAATTTTTTTCTCAGTGTTCATTGTTGGTTTTGTCTGAAGGTCAGTTTAAGGACATCTTAAAAGCCTTGCCTTCATTTCTACTTTTATTTCCTTGCTTCATAGTATGCTGAAGTAGTCCAAGAGCAGTGCAAAGCATGTCAGATGCAGTTTTGTTTTCAAAAGCTCTGAATTTATGGGCTTAACCCCGTTTGCATGCAACTAGTCAGTCATACTTTGATTTCAAGGAATGAATACAGTTATTCAAGTGGGTAGGCATTAGCAGAATTGGTCTATGCAGAACAATATACAAGTTCATGGGAGAGAGGAATTTTTTTTGTTAAAACTTAAGAGTGCTTTGGCTTTGTTTTCTGTTGCACGAAGCATGGCTGACAATCTAATCACCATTATGTTGTGCAGTATGGTTGCAGGTAGTACAGTAGGTAAGGAAGGGAAGGTGCTAATGCCCTCTTACACAAATCTAGATCAACATCTGAAATCCCTTCCCAAGCAGACATAAAAAGGGGAGTGGGGATGGGTATGAGCTCCTCTTTCCTCTCTCTAAGCTGGTGCAAGATGAAACAGCTCACTGCCATGTGAGGGAACAGGCCCAAGTAAAAGTGTGGTGGCGTAGTAACTCAGTATACAGGAATTTGACTGTGAGATTTATTCCTATTGTTCTTAATTATTATTCCTATAAGTATTAGAAAGGATTTTAAGAAGGGAAGGTAGGAATCCAGTGAGCAGGGAACAAATAAACCTGGGTGTAACTTTGCAAGCAGTTATGGAGTACATCTCACACCACTTATCTAACTTCAGATTTAATTGTGCAGCTAATTGCTTAATTACCACAGAATCTATTTTATGTCCTACTTGAACAGCAGTGCTATCTGGGATGAGCAGAAAAGGCAAGAAAATCAACTATATAATTTGAATGTATTCACAGGAAAACTTCTTCCCTGGAAGAGTTGTGCTCTTTCAGACACAGCAGTACCAGTGGTCATGAGATTTTCCTTCTTCAGATCCACATTTGTAAACCTGAAACCTTTTCTTTGCCTCTAAAATACAGCAGGCACAAAGATGTTTGGCAGCCTGTGCTAATATTAATAATATTCAGCAACAGTTCAGCTATCAGTTGTAATTGCCTCCTTCCATTCCCACCTTCTCTTTTCTGGGTCCACGTTTTTGGCTGTCCTACCTTTTGAAGTGTAGGATCTTCAGGACAGGAAATAAATCCTTTTTCTGTGGTTTACAGGTGTTTAACAGAGAAGGGCTCAGATCCACCACAGAAACACTAAGATCATAATGGAGATGATACAAACAAGCCCAAGACAGATTCTATGTTTGTTATAATTAACTATATTCTTCCCCAAATTACAGATGGATCCTTTGAAAAATAAGACCAGGCCACATTATCTTATATCCATCAAGCACTAGAATATATCTGTGCTGCCAAAAGATTATACTCGTGCCACGTTCGGCAATGGTGCGGTGGAATAAGTCCCTGAGTATTCCGAGCGGGTCTCTGATATCGGACCACTTCGGCCAGTACAGTCTGGTGCTGTGCAAGGAGACTTTTTTCTCACCCGTGCTGTTGGAAAGCACAAACACACACACCCAAGAGCCAGACAGCTCACGCTTCCTCAGGATAGCGAATGTCAGAGGGCTCAATCACATAGAATTCCGATCGTTTTATTCTCAAACAAGTCCAGAGGTGAAAGAGGAAGCAGGGAGGCCGGGGGCACAGGGATATAGCCTTTTGGGCCAATAGGGTTGGAGAGAAGGTGGGAAGATACAACAATCCAATGGGGAGAAGGGAGGGGATGAGCGAGGGATCATGTTGAAACCAACCAACCTAGGGGGATTAACATACAAAGGTTACCATGGTTTTGGGACAAACCATGCAAGAAACATCCAAGGTGTTTTAACTGTCCCAGCAGCGTGCTTCTGCCGGCTTGGGACTTCTTGGATTCTCTGAGATGGTAGAAACCACTCCAACATACTCACAGGAGGCTTAGACAAGGCATTCCATATTAATGACGTGATTTAACTGTGCCTAGCTTTGTTTTGTTTCACCAGATCCTAATTTAAACCACTTAAAAGGCTGCTTTACATAGGCCTCTTCTGACCCAGTCCCTGAACTCATCTAGAAGGCAGAAGTATGACCAAAAAGCAATGCAATATAATTGTATTTTTTTAGATAAGAGGATTGAGAATACTTTGCATGAATTGTAGCCCAGACAGCTGATACCTGGGGCAATAGGAGCAAATATAAGCTTAAAAGATGCAGTCATCAGGAATGAAATAGAGTAACTGCTGTGTATAGATTACTCAATTATAATAATAATATTGTAGCCACACAATACCAGTGATGGAAAAAATAAAAATTGACAATAAAGTATCTGCTGACATACAAAAGTGATGATCCACTAGAGGGAGACAAACTGAAGAAACCATTGAACTTGAAATCACCCAAAAAATTAAGTGGAACAAATAAGAAAAGTGTTTAGACAACTAAAAATAGTGAATTTCTTTTAAATTTTGTGTGTGTGTGGGTAAGTAAATCAGCATTCTTCTCTCACTACCTTGTCAGTATCAGGAAATGTAGATTTTCATTTTAATTTCTTGCTAAATGTGTTAGCTCAGGCAAAAAGTTGCCACTAAAAATATGACATCTGTATTTCACAAAACCTATTGCTTGGTACTGTAAAGATTTCTCATTATAAACAAGTCCATGGGAAAAGAGCCATCGTTTAGATTCTTTCTGTTTCTTGATGGAAGAAAAGTGTAGTGCAAAGTATGCTTAATGATAGCAGTATTTCAGATTGCTTTTATAGCTCTCAGGATTTATAAACAATTATTTAGCAATCTTTTAATTCAGCAGGTTGATCAACATACGAAGTCCTCCTGACAAGTAGGTAAAATAAAGGCTTTTAGTACAAGACTGACCAGCACATTAAGTCAGTCTGTCCAGCTTTATGTGATGGATTGACCTTGGCCAAGAGCCAATACCTACACAGATTGTTTTTTATCCCGTTTCATGCAAGAGGGGGATAAGTGGGTGGCTGTGGCTGGGGTTCACCCACCTCAGTCCTCCCAGACCCAGTACAAAATTCTTCCTCACCTCAACAAGGTATTGTTGCTTTTTGTGGTGATGGTGCATATCCTGGGTTGCCTAGTATTGCTCTAACCTGAGCAAATAGAAATGTCAGCAAAGTTTGAGCAGCCAACAGAAGGTCCACCTGATAGTCAGAGAAAAAAAATAGCCTGAATGGGCACTTCCACTTAACCTAAGGCAGGTACCTGTTCCCATGAATTGTTACTTTGAAATATCTGTTTCTTTCAAATGGGAACTTGGCCTCACTAGCTCAGGTCGAGTGGGTTACTTTAGACACCCAAAAGCAGGTGAGGCAACTAACTGCTTGCACCTCTGTCTGATTGAATTGCTCTTTTTTGTATGCCTTTTGAAACCTCTTCAGTTGTGACAATAGACATGCCCTGTATTCTGGTTCCCCTTTACCCTAGAATTAAAGATTATCTTCTACTTTTGCTTTTGTATTCTCAGTATTTTTTTCTGTGTTCTGACACTATTTTTAATAATATATACAACTTTCTTCAGGAGCAGTTATTACTTATATTATTTGTAGCCTGCTGTCCTGGTTAAACTGTAGGCTCAGCAGGCCAGGAAAAGAAAAAAAGCTGAAAATTCGTCTGTGACCTGAGCTAAATTTTCTCATGCTTCTATGCTTACTTCCCCAGTTCATAGCTAATCACCATATGTAGCTCTAATCACCATAAGTATTTGCACTTCTCTCTCTTCGCTGATGAAAACGATATTTTTTGTTGAGGAGCAGAAGGAAAAATTTTCCTTACTTCTTTGTCAGGACAAGATACAGATATTGTCCCATTTCTACCCAAAGAAATCTAATAAAAATGTGTCTCATTATTTGTAACTTTTAGAGCATTTCTTTTCATTGGGTTTTTTTGATACAACTAGAAGCCCTAAAATTTTGAAGAAATGGAACTTTGCTCAGGAGGACTTCAGCGACACTATTGCATGAACTCTTATATTATTATGCCCTCCTGTATTTTACATCCATCCTTCTCTCCTTCCTTACTTCTCTCTCTGCCTTTTCTCTCCTTTGCCTCACCCTCCTCTCTTTCCTTCTTTGTTCCTTCTCTCTTCCCTTCCTCCTTTTACTGCTTCTCTTCCAAGCCTTTTAATCTGCCAACTGTTTTTTATGTCCCACATAACCCCACAATTTCTCAACATTCTTCTACTTTTTTTTATAATACTTCTGTTTCTTCTGCTGGACTGCATTATCGCTGCTACTCATGTGTTGCCCATTAGAAATCCCATATCCAACTGTAGTCAATGAGGCTGGATTCAAAATTTTGAGGGCAGGGCTCCCTCTCACCTTACTGAAAACAGCAGATTTTACTCTGCCTAAGACAATCCAACCCTAATCCGCATTTGAGACTCACATTAGAGAGCTCCAGTAGGTTCTGCAACTTTTATCCTGAAAGGCAGGAAGTTACTGGAAAACAAGCTCCTGTTTTGTAGTCCTAGTGGATAACACCCACTTGGATGAAGTTGCCATCTGTTGTTTTCTTGGATTATGTCAGAATATGTGAAATAATCTGGAAGAGAAAGAGGCAAAATGACAGAGACATGCGGGAGGGAAATAATGTCTGGAAAATTGCTGTTGAGGTTCTACAAAGCAAGAGAAGGATACAAAATATTTTGGTTTAGGTCTGGAAAAGACCTGCTGGAGCAATAAATGTGATTGCACCAATCACCAAAATGTGGCTGGAGAATAAATAAAGTTCCCTGGCTGCCATAGATTTAGCATTGTTATTCTTTATTTCTTTTTCATATAATTTCCTAGGAATAAATGGACTGAATGCCGTCTATAAAAAGTGGGATGAGAATTATCCTTTAGCCCATGGCAAGAAGGACAAAGTAGAGGAACAGTTAGAGTAAATAGCATGTGGACCTAATGATGAGAACTAAAAGTGTGACATTCCCATTATCCTCTTCCTTCCAGCAAAACAGAATTGTAATAAAGAATCCAGTCTGTATCTTATAACCTGTCTACAGTTACAAGCCAGGAAAAGGAGAAAATTTGAGGTATTCAGTTACTATCAGAAGTTTCATCAGTTTGGTGATACCACATGTATTTTCATTTAAAGTAAATATGAATTTTAAATGAAGTGGTATAGGATTCAAAACCAAATAACATGATTTCTGCTGGTGAAAATGAAATAATGTTGTTTATCCTCATTAAAACAGAAGCCATTTTTTTTCTGTTTTCTTCCCCTCAACTATCAAGGAATACACACCTGTAATACATAAATAGCATATATATATTATGTGCAGTCTTGCACAAGACCCAAAATTACTGTATTGTCCAGTACATACATGTCCTGAAAATATTTGCAGAAACGTTTAATAGCAAATGTTTCATCAAGCTGTTCTGTTATGTTTTATATGGAAAACACTAAGAAACTATGAAAGAACTATGAAAGAAAAAAACTAACACGGAGGCAATTAATCTGTTAGCTTCTGAATTTAAGCAAACACTTAATATACCACTAATATTTATTGGTGTTATAAATGTTAGGCATGTCTCTAAGTAGTATTTAAATCTAATTCTCTTAAGCTGAAACAGTTTTACTGACTCAATGATACAAGCATTTCCTGAAAAAGAAGGACATATTTCCTGTATTTTGTTAATATTTGACAGCACTGATCCTAAACGAGTAGCAACATGACACTGATTTGCAAGACAGACTTTAAAGTACAGTTGAAATTCTGTATTATTGTATCCCACATAAACTCATTTACCAAGCAACAATTACATAATAAATTACATTTAAAACCAAAAATAGACCCTGTTGTCCTTATTTCAGTCATAGAATTAAGCAGAGTTAAAAAGGAGACAGGATCCTGCAAATGAGCTCTCAGCTGACAATACTTTGTGTCTGGGCACTGAGGTTTCCTCAGTTTCAGAGCAGACAATCTGCAGAAGTCAGCTCCATGCTTTGGGTTTCTCAAAGGAGGAGAGTTTTGCCCTCAGTCCTTAGTTTGAAAATAAAACCCCCAAAATGCCAAGAAAACTTCTGAACTAATCTTCACAGAAGGGACAAGGCTAACTTTGAGGTATTGCAAGCTTTTTAATGTTAATACCAGTATTTGCAATGGCATTCTAGGTTCTACAGGGACAGTGGGAAGTTTGGGATCAAAGAGCTTTGACAATTGCTTGGTGACACTGAGCAGGAACATCTTGTCTCTGACTTTGCAGTGCATCAAGTTAAATTTGTGCATAAACCTTCACAGGATAGTCCTAAGTCTGAGGTCACATGTCTGAGAGAACACACACAAAAATAATTGGATTAATAAAAAACATGTGGAAAGAAACACATAAACACTATTTTCAGCAACAGGCCCCACCTTTTTGTCACAGCTTTCCTCCTCACCAGGGACACAAGGACATCATTTTGCCTTAACTGTAGCCAAAGCACAAATATCAGAAAAGAGCCCCTCAACCGTTCTACCTCCCACAAGCAAAAAAAAAAGTAAAAATAGAAGTATATAGCTATAGCAGGAACATATAGCGGTCAAGAAAGTAAAAACAGGCAGTAAAATAATAACACGGTGTGCTCAATCTTAAAGGGCTGCCTAACAAAATTTTTTATTTATCTTGATCACAATTACCAATTCCCAGTACATGGAATAGTGATTTAGTTGGATAGGAGTCTTTCTTCCTATACAGAAAGATGCAAAGAATTTCAATGATCAGAAATTAAGGCTAACTTTGATGGTGGAACTATTCATTCCTGCTGTTTTGTAACCTTTTGATTGTTTTTTTGTGGCTCTAGTGGACATCCACAGTGTTCAGGCTGCTGTCAATGCTGACTGCTATATTATAATGACTGTTGCTCCAATGTCAGAGATAATACAGGTTCCTATTGTACAGTAAAGATTGTGTCCACCCTTCCTAAGAGGATCAGGCTGAGAGCATATGTTCAGTCTCTAGCTTCCATGACCTCAAACGCTTTCCTTCTTTCTTCAAAGTATTGTTTTGCACATGGCTGCCCTAAAACTTTCATAGCTTATCAAGTAATTGAGAGGGCTCAGTCACCTGTATTCTGCACTATTTGCCATTCCTGCAAATCTTACATCATCTGGAAATGCTTGTAACACGGTATGCTTGCTTGCTTTGGAATTACTGATGATAATGGAGAATAACAGCAAATCCCTTTAGGACCTAAAGCAGCACTTTAAAGATAATAAAGCACCTTTCAATCAGCAGGGTTTTAAACCACTAATTATTACCTTCATTTTTGAATATTGTAAATTCTCAGTTACCTTGCCAAGAGGTACCAGATCAGATGCCTTATGCAATATGCACACATATCAACACTTGCTCTATGACCTTTTAGTTTAAAGACTGCATTCCACACTACTTGTAGTTATTGTCTTTTTTGCTGTTCTAATATCCTTAGAAGTGTATGAGAGTGTTGGGTACTTGGATTCATACTGACGTAGCTCTTCCTAGGATCACATCTCTGTGCTCTAGTGGTGAAAGGCTCTCTACAGTGCAAGGTAAAACAGTTTCCCATGGACTTTACTACTGTGAAAGAGTTTTTAAAAAATCAATCCATATTTTTGGAGACAAAATAGAATGAGAAACAATAACAGAATTTTATTCCTAATCTTTGTAACTTTGATAATATTCAAGTAAATATATAATGTATATCCAGCCTCTTGAATCAGAGAGTAAGTATTATAAGGTTGAAAACCCCAGGTTTTACTCCAGTGCTATCAGGTAGCTTAAAAATAAATACTATGTATTTTCACAACAGTAAGCTGTGCCCCAGATAACCAATGTAGACCTTCTCAAGTTAAAAGCTTCCCTACTGCCAGAAGAGGATAATGTCTGCATGTTTTTGTTTTGTACAAAATATTCCCTTTATCCTCTATATAACTTGAATCTGGCATTTTCAGTAAGACTCCATAGATAAGGGCTTTGAAACTCTCTTGGCACCTCCTCTTTAAATACCACTTTATACTGTCATGTTATAAGAATCGAGTCCTTTTTCTTGTACTGACGAAAAACTAAAACTACTTGACTGCTCATGATCCTAGTCATTATTCTTTTTCTATTCAAATTGTCTCCCTCCTTCCTGTTTCCTTTTTTTAATCTCTTCCCAGCATTTCACTTACAGCCAAGGTGAAGTTGTTGATCAGTTGCCCAGGTAACCAGAGCCCATATTGCTACATCAGTCATGGGAGGACAAAGTTCCATGAGAGCTTTTTTGCCTGCTACTTTCTGGAGTAGATTATAAAATAGTCAGTTCTGCTAATAATCTGATTTAAACCTCCAAATTCAGTTCCATATTACTGCAAGGGTTTTCTTTAAATCCTGGTTGCAAAGATTCGCAAACTCATTCTTTAGGTTACTAAAATAGAAACATCTCTTTCTATCAGTGCCTATGAAATAAAAACTTGGAAATCACATTTTATATGTACACTTATATATAAGCATACAAATTTTAGTAAAGATTAGTCAGTCCTATCCTGGGTTGCTTCTATTGTTTTGAAATCTGGATTTGTTTTGCAGGAAAGTAAAAAGTGAAATCATTTTGTGTGTAGACACCATGCCAAGGACAGGGATAGTTTTTAAAAGTGTGGTGATAGACGAGTAGTGATGCAAGGTAATGCCAAATTGCACCACCTACATGGTACCACTTGACATATGAAAGATATTTTTGTAACATCCTGGTGAATAATAGCTTGCAGTCTTTTCCCTTTTTTCTCCCTCGAGATCCACAATTTCTTGTGGAGGATGTTTCAGTTCTAGCCAAAAATGCGAACAAAGAGATGAAACTTCAGTCATGCAGCAGAAGTGTACCCAGACCGTTCTTATACTTCTGATTGAGAAAGAGCACTTTTTCTCTTAAAAATATTCTCTCTTCAGTCTGCTTCTATACCAAACAACCTGATATAAAGCATAAGTTAGAAATTCAGCAAGTCAAGAGGGGAGTTGTGTGGGTGTCTTAGCAATAGTGTTATTCTAAAAAAGAAATCATGCCCATATGAAGTGATAAAAAGCAACCATACTACTTGTGGGGCCAATATTAAAGACCAGTAATTCTCTTTAGTTTTGGTTTTTAATAAGATGGAACAGTCTTTATTGACAACTGGTTGGCTTGAATTTCTTCGAAATTGGAATGAAATTCAAGTTTCCCTGAAAAAAAAAGGAGAAAATATGTTTTGAATCAAAATAAATATTCAGACAGGGAAGAATAAAAAAATAATTTGTTAAAACTGATTCAATACAAGAGGTTTCTTCAGAATTTTTCCAAACAATATGTCAATTAACATCTCACAGGCATTGTCTTCTAAAGGGAAAATTTGGCAAGGCAAAGCAGCAAAGGGTACAAAATAGTCAATGTGGAATTTTTCTTCTAGGTGAGCTGGGTGACAACATAGTACTGTGTTGCATCAAGGAGTGTTTTATTGTGTGGCATGAAGATGATGACTTTTGACAAGTTAACATATTATGATGGAATAAAGGTGTTATATTCATCTAATGGAAGGAGATGTATGCTATTGTCCATATTCCCCTCAGTCTACAGAGGCATTACCAGGAGCTCTGAAAAAAAGAAATTTAAATAGACTGCTCTTGTTGAAATTACCTGTTGTCTTTATTTATCACTTGTCAAATATTTTAAAATCGCATTTGACAACCTATAATGGCAAGGGAAGCACCTTAGGACTATTGCTATTTGTGCTCCCCTTTTCTCCTGTACCTGGGAGAGATTGCAATATGCATACTTAAATTAATGGCTGAAATTCAAGGATATGAATGTGTCATGCAGGTCATTTATTTATAGCAAGCTGGCCAACAAACATGGCTCGGAGGGGATGAAAATGCATTCTACATGCGTGAAAGGCAGCAGATGGATTTATTGACTTCAGATGCAGTCAGAGGACACAAAGTGACATTTATTCCTTAAGAACCACACACCACTGAATTTACTAGTCTGTGTATCTACACTGACACAACAGATTGTGACTGAAAGGTTTAGCCTCCTTACGTACTTGTATTTAATTTAAATATGTTGTTATTATTATGTTCAATGTTTATGTTTCTATCCTGCTAATCTGATTTTTTGCAATTTTTTTTGTTGCTGTTTTGATTATTTTGTATGAAACAACCTGAATTTGGAGTCTGTTCCATGTTAAAGATTACTGACTTCCAGTTGTCCTCCACCCCAATGAACTTTTTTATTCCTTTAGGAAGAAAATCTAAGAATTGAGTCCACATAGGTGTCACGTACAGCAAAACTTAGCAGATGGATGTCAGACATAAGAAAGAATATAAGACAGCAAGTTTGAATTGTCCATTATCGATCAGAAAGTTGTCTGGCATGGTGCCTCTTCTGCCTTTCATGCCTCTCTAATTTTCTCCTGTCTTGAACAAATGAAAATGGGTATAATAACTTTGCTTGTCCTTCCTGTACTGCCCGGGCTTGCACACTTCTACTGTATTTTTCTAAACTATTTTGCCAGCTTTCTTCAAATTGAGGTACTTTTAAACTTTCATTTTATCAGTCTGCAACCATTTCCACCCTTTTTTCAAAGTAATTCCCTCATTTGTACTAAAATTTTCAATTAGATATTTCCTTGAGCTTGTAGAATAAGCATGATCTAATAGAAATAAACAAACAAAGCACCTCACCCTTAGGACTGAGCATAAACTATTTACACTGCATTTTATGGATGCCTAAAAACCACTATGCAATACTGTAATCCATGCATGAAGAAGTAATTTCAGCTTCATTGCCTTCTATGAAGCTGCAGAAATGATACATTTAGTCTGACGACCCTAAGAGTGTGAAAGAGTGTGTCTTTCTTGCTTTCTCATTTATTTCAGTCTTCTTGTACTCGCTTACTTGAGGTGGAAAGGAATGGTATGGTTGAGTGAATTAGAAAGCTGTATGTGAAAAATAAACCTATACACTCTTTCCAATCCTCTGCTGATGGGAAGGCTATGCAGAGACACAGAGCACAACGCCACAGCCCTCTCTCTGCTGGATACATAAGCTCCTCCTCTGTTCAGTCCTGTCTCCCCTTCCTTTTAACTAGCCTTCAGTAGATTCCCATTTGCATTTTCCCTCCTTTGAAATGTCATCTCCTTCCTGCTGCTCAGTTCCGCCAACATACCTCTCCTCATTACTTCCACTTCCCTTCCCATCAGGATAAATATAGCTGAATAACTGCATGCCTCGGCCACTTTTACATTGTGGTTCCAGTCCCCTGTGATAACTCTCAGCAGCGCAGTCATACACTGTGCTCTGGAGAATTCAAAAGCACTAGCTACGTGGAAGCAGGAGGAAGTGTGAAAGGAGATGCCACTCTGCCTGAGTACAGAAGGTGAAGAGTGCTGAAGTCTTGCCTTTTTATGGCAAAACAAGCCTCAGTGTGATGGGACTGAACTTCCCATGCACACCTACGGCGTGAACCAGCTTTGGATGGATGACTGAGGTCATGGACTTCTCCCCCCTTCTACACCCAGCAGGAGAGTCTATTAGAAAATTAAAAAAAAAAAAAGCCTGACGCACCCTTAGGGAAAATTTAGCTGCTAAAATCAGTAATGAAGTGCCCCTCTTTTGCTGTTTGTCCTCATTTCATTTGCTAAGTGAGAATTTTCCTGGGTATGTATGGTGTCTTAATTTAAAAATGTTCCCATTTTTTTGGCAGCTGCAGCATCCTCAGCTTCAACGATTGAACGTGTAAAATTGCTATCAGCACTAGGCAGGCTCTGCATGCTTTTACCTCGTCTTTTTGGAGGGAGAATTATCAGGCGTCTTATCCCTGTCACTGCAGATTACTCAGGATCCAGAAGAAAGTGGAGGATGCAGACATGTGGATAACCTTCATAAACCAGTTCACTTCAAAGGAGTCGTATCTGAGATAGTATGACACAACTAAGCAACATGTTTGATCTCATAGTAAACAACCAGCTTATGAAAATAGTGGGGAGGAGGGAAACTCTCTTACCGCTTCTGCACAGCCCTGTTTGAAGACGCATTCAATATCATTAGGTAGAAAACACTAGATCAGGGTAAAGCCGGCAGCTCTCCTTCCCTACTCCAAAAAACCTCCTCTCTTTCAAAGACACTGGGCTTAAAAAATGCTGGTAGGGCTCGCTTCTTCACATCCCCACAGAAGATGTGAGAAAGGGCTGCTTCACCCCTTCAGAGGGCAAACAGAAAGATTGCTTCGATCAGAGCAGACTGTCTGAGGCTGCTGGAAGCTATTGCGTTACTTTTTTTTGCCATTAGCCTGGGGGGGCTTGGGGGAGAGGAGAGTGGGGGGGGATGTTTTTCCTATTTTACTGCTAAGGGAGGTTCTGCAAAGTTCTGCATGTCAGTGCCTTGTTTGTACCTGAATCTGTTGGAACTCAATGCAAAATAGGCTATTTGTGTGGCTTAGGAAGAAGTCAAATCATACAAGTTCTATTTATATGCGTAGATGTGTTGATGAAAAGGGTTAATTGTATCCCAAATACTTGGAATCATTAATCATTGCATCGTTAATAGCAGCAGCACTGCCTTGTACCCATTTAGACATCTGTTTTTCCATTGATTTCTCAAACAGAATGTCTTTTATGCCCTGTTCAAAGGGTTTGGGTGTTAGGATGCTTTTCTGCAGCCTGGTACTGATAGTTGCCGGCTCATAGGAAAAACACAGATCTGGTATTTAGATGAAAGTCTGCTTCTCCCTGGGACCCGTGCTGTAGGATTCAGCTGTCTCAAGCCAAGAAGGATGATGGAAGGAGGGATATTCACTGAAGAACTTTGGTGCATTGAGAAGCAGAATTTTATGCTTCACCCAAGAAAATAACTTCCTGGTAGTTTAAGGTGTATGGCTCAAGAACAGATATTGCTGATGTAAGGATCAAATTTCCCTTCCTATGGCAGTTGTGAAGGGGATGCTATGAGAGGCAGAGAAACAGCTGGTAGCATCTGTAGGTTTGGGTTGCATAATGCTTTCCACTGTTAGGGATACCAGGGCTTTGTTGTTTGAAAGGAGGTGTTTAAAAACACAGCAGAGAAAGTCCTGAAAGTGCAGATGATCTGAACACAGCTTTGCCACACCGGAGAGGGAAGGTATGCAGACAGGATCAGAGTCGATTTTGTTTGTCAAGTAAGCCGTGCTGACTGACTTCTCTGTTTTTTGGTGGCAAGTATAAGTGTGAAGCCACTAAGAAGGGTTACTACAAATGATGAATATCAAGAAATATCAAGTCACTTTCCATCCAGTGAATAGGACATATCTATAGCTGGAATGAATCAGGAGGAAAAAACATGTGATGAGAGACTGGCTCAGACTATGCTTTTGCACAACAGGACCATATTGAGTTTGCATAGACTGCCTTCATTTTGGCATTGCCTACCTCCATGACAGCTTCCTTTTGTAGCCTCAACATTCTTTTAAGGCAATTATTCTGCCGTATGCAGTGCACAGCTCATACTCAGAACTTATGCAGCTTATTTATGGAGGCACAGTCTGTCACGGGAAATGTTGAATACCATGTGGGTTAAGGAACATTAAAGAGTCTCTTGAGGGACACATGGGTGGTATTCCCTGGAAAGCATCCTGAAGTATTTTTAGCTATGTATTTTCTCAATGTGGGATGAAAATAAGCCAAAAAAAATAGGCAAGATTTATCCAATGTACTGTATGAATGTATGAGAGACTGCATTCTGAAACTACAAGAGAGTGGGAGCCCTTGAATCTCCTACTAAAAGAAGAAAAAGACCATCAGACTTGCCGCATATTTTTATTGAGTGGGGCTTTCGGGGGTCTTCAAAGATTACCTAGTAGCACTGGATTTGCTGCTTTGAGGAACTGGCATGCTACAGTTCTGTCTACTTGGAGGTTAATGACTCTTCATAAAGACTTCAACATTTGTGGATTCATATAATAAAAGACGTGTGAAATTCAGCAGATCAGGGGTGACCCTCCCCTCTCTGGACTGTTCCATGCCCTGAAACATGTTTTTAAAATTTCCAAAATGTAGAGCAATGATATAGAACCTGATCTGGTTATCACAGAGGTACATTCATGTACCTCCGTGAAGACAAATGATCTCATTCCAGAATTACACCACACAGACTGCTCTCGCTATCTGTCCAGTCTTTTTGAAGTCCTTGCTTCTCATGTTTCCTACATTGTAAATTCTGATATTGTAAGCCAGACTGGCCAAGGCATTCCTCCTTAAAAATCAGTCCACCAAAATCCATTCCTACGCTGACCACACTGATGCTTATATTGCCTGTGTTTTATGGAACCCTCCCTCCCAAGCTAATTTCAAAGCAGGTCTTTGTCACCATGGCTTCCTTCGGCTTTGAATAATAATATGATCGTTATGACCCAACCTCCAACCAACTCACCTTCATGGTTTCTAAAATTGTTCACCAGTTGACAAAGAAGCTATTCATTCTTTACATCATTCATTTACTAATACTACTACCGTCCTTAAAATTAATTGGTGTGCCCAGCTCACACAGCACCCTCCCAAACCACAGAACTCAATGTAGGTCAAACCAGAGGGAATTTAACCTCTTCCAAATAATGCTCTATATCTAAAGACACAGGACTTTGAAAGAACAAGTTCAAAGTAAACCATCCTTACCTCCAGCTCTTTTCCTGAAAGTGTTCCTGTTATGGCTGAAGACTTTCCTTTCTGATTGTTTTTATTTTTTTCTTTTCAGAAATCCCTGGCAATTTCAAAGGTATCCCAGGGCCTAGCATTTGTGGTTGGAGAGTAGGCACAATAAGACTACTCTTTGGTGTCTCTGTTTATACTCCCAATTCAGCTTGGCTCTCAAGATGTGGTGTAACAACACAGTGAATCAATTTTTTTGGGAACTTAGTGTCAAATCTCAAAGCCAGTGTAATCATTAGAACGTATTATATGGGTGCAGTCATTCCACTGATTTGCTAACAATAAATTGAAGGGAGAATTTTGTCCTAGCAGATTAATGTACATTTGACATAGAGCAAGCATTTCCCTGTCTAGGCAACTCGAACTTTGTGCTGTCTTCCTGAAACCAGCATAAAATCAACATAAAATTGTAAAGTGAATGTAAACACTGTGCCATGTGCTCTGGCTAAACCAACTGAAATGTAATCATGTGCTCTTGCCTGATTTTTATCAAATTCGTGCTGCTGAATGATGTACAACTGCATAGAGCTGGTATTTAATGATCACAGAACCACTGTCTGAATAGTTTACCAAAAAACAACTCTGTGGTTAGAGAACTGAAGACATTTTATCTTAACATCTGCTCTTCACTGAGAATTACAAACACCCTCATCCATTGGAAGCTGTCATATCTAATAAAAAGACAGCTTCAATCATTGCTATCTAGGATATCATTGGGAGAATAAGATGGAAGATGCAGAAAATGTGCATCAGCTGTAGAATTCTTAGTGCTCTGGTTTTTATAGTGACCCAGACCTCCTTTAATGACAAAATGTATTGCTTTTGTGACAGGGCAAGTGTATTTATATGCCCTTATTTGCTCTAATAAAATAGACTTTTTCCCTAACCTGCAGAAGATATATCATATTTCTGTGATTATAAACTCAAATTATCTGGTCAGAAAATATTATACACCATATATGCTACTGGAGATATTACTTGCTGTGGTGGGTTGCCCCTGAATGGATGCCAAACACTCATCAA